>JAKTSC010000069.1:0-47990 GCA_030580015.1 Lachancea waltii | reverse complement strand
ACATTGAAATTGGAATTAACAAACTTTCAATCGAAGATTCAGACTCGCCTCAATACAATTCATATACATCATCTACATACTAAACAGATAACTCTACTATGGAGTGCCTGGCCACGGAATTAACAAGCTCTCGCCTCAACAATATTGAAGTGGGATAGTACAGCATTATGCACATTGGTACAAAGTGATCCGGAGTTGGTTTATACCCAATATAGACGATTGTATGACCTCCAAATTTGTATACATATTCAGAGCTTGATTGGGAACAAGATTCTCACGAAGAGATGCTCACTACCATCATCTACGACTTGAACAAATTAATTTCTTATGGAAACCATAATTACTTGACATTTTTGATTATAAAATTTTCATGTTTCCCAGAGATAAAGTCACATTAGGCCACTTCATCAACATTAACAAAAACAAAAACAAAGAAAGAAAAAGCACACAGGCACACACAGGCATACACAGGCATCCCCAGGCACTCCTACAAACTCCCACACACTCCTGCGCACTCCTACACGCTCCCACACCACCACGCACTCCATCGACCCTTGGAAAATACCCTCCTCAAAAAATGCATCCCTATCGCATCTCCATTCCCTCCCTATCGTATCCCATTCCCTCCCCTCGTATCCCATCACCAATCTCCACCCAAAACGGTAAAATCTACTCCGCAAAAACTCATCTATCTACTACTCCCATCTACTACTCTCCGCTTCTTTCGAGCCCACTATATCTACGGCCACGTCCACAACGATCCACAATCACCGTCCACAACGACATCTACCACCATCACCACATTGTGTTTTCCCCATCGGCGGCTACCGACCTGCCTCTAATCTCTCCCTGTGCACGCACGCCAACGCACTTTCAAATCTCTCACTCCATCTTAGCCTCGTTCCTCTTCTCTCTTCCTTCCTTTCATATTCCTATGGATGTTCACCACCTGCTCTCGGTACATCCCGCCAACTCCGACCACCATCCCAAATTCTCGGCCATCTCCGGCACACCCTCAGAAACCCGCGCACAAACCGAAAACGCAGGACTTGTCTCTCCGTTATCAATGATATCAAAATATCGTTCTCTCATGTTTTGCTGACGTCAGCAACTTTCCTCATCGCCTTGTTTCTTTTTCAACACTCATTATTCCCACTCCATTAACGTTTCCGATAAGAATTTTAACGACGATAAGCGTGCAACGGCACAAGAGCTCTTACTACCCTGGCTGAGATGGCATACTATCTCAGCGCAGGCACTACTCTGTAGTTATCGCTGACACCATGAGAAACAATACGATGGGATCATGCAGATGACGGCCAGCAGCGGCAACAGCAAATGTTTTATTGAGTAGCGTAAGTGGTGGTCGGTATCGCATATTAAAGCAAGGCGGTGGAGGTTAAAGTTTCTCAGGTCTCGCATTGTAAAAGTTTCTCTTAGGCTTCTGTTATTACAGTATCAGTGTGTCAAAGATTATTTTTTTCCAGGCCTCGTCCCTCTTAGATTAAGATGCAGCAGGAAAAGAACAACGATATAATAAAAAAAGGCGAAGCGGTAGTTTCGAACTCGGAACAATCCAGCGATATTGGCCAGATGCACGATGCGCACGTGCAAGATGCACGTGCGCAGACGTTCTGGGGCCGGATGCTGGAGTTTTTGGAAGTGCACAAGTCTGCGCACGATGAATCAATCCGTGAGACGTTTCTATTCAACCACGACTTGAAGCCCGTGGAATCCAAGCGTCGTGTGTGGTCGTGGTTCAATTTTGTGTATTTCTGGATTGCGGACTGTTTCAACATCAACACATGGCAGGTGGCCGCAACAGGGCTGCAACTGGGGCTGACGTGGTGGCAGACGTGGCTGACGGTTTGGGTTGGGTACACGATCATCGCGCTGTTCGTGGTGGCCGTGGCGCGAATCGGGTCGGTGTATCACGTGTCGTTCCCGATCGCGGCTCGTGCTTCGTTCGGAGTGTTCTTCTCGCTGTGGCCTGTGCTGAACAGAGTGGTGATGGCCATCGTGTGGTATTCGGTGCAGACATGGATCGCGGCGGCCCCTGTGTCGCTGATGCTCAAGAGTATCTTTGGTAACAACCTGCCCAGCCGGATCCCGGACCACATTGGCAGCCCCAATGCGACCACGTACGAGTTCATGTGTTTCTTCATTTTCTGGGTTTGCCAGCTGCCTTTCGTGTACGTGCATCCTCACCAGATTCGTCACTTGTTCACGGTGAAGGCCGCTCTGGTGCCCTTTGCTGCTTTCGGTTTCTTGATCTGGGCTTTGGTCAAGTCGAACGGCAAAATTGCACTCGACTCGCTGCTCGAGGGTCCCTCTATCAGCTCGAGCGAGCGTGGTTGGGCCTTTGTGCGTGCCGTGCTTGCGTCCATCGGTAATTTCGCGGCTCTGATCATCAATGCTCCCGACTTTTCTCGTTTCTCCAAGACCAAACACTCCGCTACCTGGTCCCAGCTCGTGTCCATTCCCTTCTTCTTCTCCATCACCTCTCTTATCGGTATCATCGTCACTGCCGCCGCGTACAAACTCTACCATGTCAACTACTGGTCTCCTCTCGACGTGCTTGACCGGTTCTTGGCCGACGGCTACACTAGCGGTGAACGTGCTGGTGTTTTCTTGATCTCCCTCATCTTTGCCATTGCTCAGCTCGGAACCAACATTAGTGCCAACTCTTTGTCTGCAGGCACAGATATGACCGCGCTACTGCCCAAGTATATCAACATTAGACGTGGTGGCTTCATCTGTGCTTCGCTCGCTCTCTGCATCACGCCTTGGAACCTCATGTCCAGCTCCAGTAAGTTTACACTAGCTCTAAGTGCCTACTCCATCTTCCTGAGTTGTATCGCCGCCGTCATGGTTGCTGATTACTATGTCATCAGAAGAGGTAAATTGGAACTCCAGCACCTCTACTGCGCGGACCCCAAGGTATCCATCTACATGTACGGTAACCGTTTCGGCCTCAACTGGAGAGCCCTGGTTGCTTACGTCGTTGGTATTGCCCCCAATATGCCAGGTTTCATTAGCACAGTTGGTAACAATATCCACGTATCCATGGGTGCCATCCGTCTCTACTACTTGAACTACTTGGTGGGTTTCTCCATCTCCTTTGTCGTTTACGTGGGTCTGTGCCGCTTTTTCCCAATTCCAGGTGCCCCCATTGCCAACTGTCTATCCAAGAGCGAATGGCTTGAATCCAATCAGGATGTTGAATACTTTGAGGATGAAAGAGAAGCTTTCCATGCCGATTACAGTCTTGACGTTGTCTCTTCGAGAATGGGAGAAGGCAACAAGGATGATATCACTTCTGCTTTTGCCATTCGCAGTCGCGAGTGAACTATAACTTCACTTGCAAACCATGGGGCGTCTCCGTCCTATGATGTACTCTAATTGATAACTTTGTGCCTTTTTAACATATACATATTGATAATAAAGAATAAATCTTAATAGCTAAAACTGTGCCTTCTGACATATTCATATCGAATAAAGAATAGATCTTAATAGCTCGAACTGTACATTTCTAACATATTCATATTGATAATAGATAACAAATCTTAATAGCTCAAACTATGCCTTTCTAACATGAATAACAGAACTTAATCGGTCAAACTGTGCATTGCCAACATATTCATATTGATAATAGAGAATATATCTTAACAGCCCAAACTGTGTTTTCTAATATATTCATATTCAATAAAAAATACATCCTAACAGCCCAAACTGTACATTTCTAACATATTCATATCAATAATAAAGAACAGATATTAAAAGCCCAAACCCTTCTTACCTCAAACCTTACGCTTTTGACTTCTGCTCCGCTGTCGTCTCTATCGTTCTCATCACTTCGTGCAGATTAGCCCTAACAGCCCAAGTAAAAAAAAAAATTTTATTTCAAAAGTATAAAAGAAGACATGGTTTGTCAACAATAACTTAACCTCATCGCTCTAAGAGAACCATGAATCTTTACACTTGCCGGTTGGCGTGTGTATTATTCAATCTAGAGAAACAGGCGTTTTTCGTAGAAGAGGAATCTTTAAGTATCCCATTAATTACAGTGCCATTATGATGATAAGTTGTCGCCCCAAGCGGATTTCGAAATTATGAACGATTCGACAATATAGCCAAACACTAATGTTTCTGATCAATGGCATGTAATATAGTCAGGTTATGATTGCGCGTGTAATCTTTGAAGCGTCATTGTTTTGACCACCTGTCCGGGAGTTTCTTGAATTCAACTCTTCTATAACTCAAATCAAAAACTGGTAGCGTCTCGGGCGCGCCATTGTAGGATTTCCATGTACAGGCGCTTGAAGCATCTGGCTCCAATACTTGGTGATGAACAAATCTCGAGAATTCCATGCTAATCATGATATCGGCGGGTTTATTATATCCTGCTCAAGATTATAAATCGACAATTACTGAAAGTTTGGACCAATACATGCCACTTAAGAACAAGCCTTGTAGACTAGTACTGTATAACGCTTGAAGCCTCTTTGCAGCTGCATTTAGGCTCAGTATGCCAGAGCACAGCGACTCATAATTTACGTGCTTTGGATATGATGCATTTTTTATTCGTGTCAAGATGCACTATTTACTTTCTCGCTAGAATACCCTGTTCCCGAACATAATACACAGGTCAATGGTGCAAGTCGAACAGGCAGCCACGCCGGCGGGGTTCTTAATCCTCTTCCCATTGCCCCAAAGATGCATACTACTGATAGTGTTTGGCTTGTGGCTTTGGGTTTGGCAAGCAACCATTCTGTACAAGAAGTTCCACATAGAGGTATCGCAACTTATCGTTTCTCAGGATCCCTACATCATTGTACCTCAGCACTCCACTACAAGACAAATTGAGGCTACTCGTCGCGTTGTTACGAGAATAACAAAGCTCATTTTGCCATGGCATGTGGTGACCTCTTTCCTATTACTCAAATGCACGGAGGACCAGAAGTATGCTCCAGCGGTATGGATGGTCTCTTTGCTAAACATTCAGCCTCTTTGCCAATTCATTACTATAATTGCAATCCTATTTTCAAGCTCCAAAATGGTTTCCAGATGCTTTAGAAAGATTCTTGCATTGGGAAATATTGAGCCAAAGCCTTTGAGAAACAATTACATCTTAATATCCGACTCTTTGACATCGTACAGTAAGCCTCTCATCGATTTCGGCTTTTACCTTTGCCATTTGGTTGTTGATCCCATCAGTGAGAACTGTATTATCAGCCGAACTGCTATGGGAAGTGCTATCAACCTTGATTTGATGATTGGCACAGCTCCAGTGATTATTCGCCTGTTGCAATGCTTACGGGAGTGGAGAAGATCGAGAACACTAGGTGATGCCCGCAGTTCTATCTTTAATGCACTCAAGTACTCACTTCACCTTCCTATTGTAATGTGTGCCGTATATTCAAGAAGCTTCCCCGACGTTAAGCCTGGAAACTACGTTTACTGGTTTATGCTACTGAACTCTTTCTACAGTTTTTGGTGGGACTTGACTATGGACTGGAATTTGGGTGTTTTCAATTTTGGTCGCAGTGGTATGGGTCGGAACGAGGTTTTGAGGGCACGTCGGCATTTTCCCAGCTATATGTATTTCCTAGCAATGTCTGCAGACTTTACGTTACGGTTCATGTGGCTTTGGGAACTTCTTGCCGGTAGGAGCGCTTTCGAGGGCGAGGCTAATATCTTTTTCCTACAGATCCTTGAAATTCTTAGAAGATGGATCTGGATCTTTGTAAAGTTAGACGCCGAAGCGATCTCGCTAGACAACCCAGAGAAATTACAAGACTAACTGGGCGACCCGTCCACGTTTCCCCTGCAAAAACATCATTTATCACTGTCAATGTAATATAAATATAAAACACACTCCCAATTAAAGCTCTGAGGCCGCATTCTGAGCACAGACCTACTTCCTACGCTTGTTGTCGTTTGCCTTTCTTTGATTTTGTCTTCTTTCAGCTTTGCTCAGGTATCTGAACTTCTTCTTCTTCTTTGGCTTGTCATCCATTCCTAGGAATTTTGCATATTTCGCCGCGCGTTCGATGCTGTCGTCCAGCACCTTCTTCGAGCGCTCAAGCTTGACATTATTTAGTGAGGCCAGGTATTCAAAGTTTTCGTTGGGCTCCAGGGGCTCAATATCGACCTGTGTATCATCCTCATAAACATGCTTTGAACCCTTCAAGATAGGTTTTACGCCGTCATCTGGCTGGTCCGCATCCGAAAAACCGTGCCATGAGTCGTCATCATCAACTTTAGTGGCACTTTCGTCGTCTTCATCTTCACCTTCTTCTTGATCGCTGCCAATATAGTCACCCACTTCCTTCATGCTTTCTTTGAACCTCCGCATCTGCTCATCTGCCTTTTTCTGACGTTTTTCGCGCATCTCCTTACGTTCGACAATCTTAGCCTGACGCTCTTGCTCCCGGATGAACTCTTGAGCCTTTTTTTGCCTGTCCAGCTTACGCTTATGGAACCCTGTCAGATAATCCAGACGGGAATCTTTATCGAAATTGACCTCATCTGCACCGTACTTTTTGGCCTGTTTGGCAACGTAGTTTTTTCCTTGTGTAAGGATCTGCCTGTTGGTACGGGTCGCCATTGAAGTTTGCTTCTTTATGTGCTATAGGCGCGTCGATTTGGACCTGCGATGAGCTAAACTTGATGCGATGATGTATAATAATTTGAAAATTTTCATAAACACCTACTCGAATGTCAGCGTCAGAATAATAAAAGGACGGCTCATGTTGTCGTTACGACTGAATGATATCAATTTCATCTCTCTAAAGACACAAACAGGCATTTATAGACTAGAGATCAGCTAATTGTCAACAGGGTCCTATAGAACTCCTACGTTTTTTTTTTTTCTCTCTGTATATAGTCGAAATTGCCTCTCGGCGCCCATAGTCATTTACAGACTTGGGATAAACTATATATATAATCATATGATAGCGACACACTTCCAATTGTACACTGGGTTCCCATGACGAAGGAAGTTTTCTCGCTGCAGTAAAATTGGTACAATGACAATGATCAGGTGAATACCTCTGAATACCAACAGGTAAAGGATATAATAACTTGCAAACCGTCGAAAACGTTTCAATTCGTTTGTTTGGATGTCCACACTCCATTTTAATACGTTACACACTAGTGATTACACCCTATGATCGCAGGTTACAGAGAAATTCGGACATGAATTAAAATAAACCCAGAAAGCTAGCCTAGCCTAAATGAAGAGAGGTTTAAAAACAAAACGCTAGCAACAAGTTGTTAAGAATCGTTCCTTTTACGGCAGCTTCGCACCGTGAAGACCAGTCAATGTGATCTTAACTAGGGCGTCTAAAGTGACGTTCTTGACCTTTAACGACTATTTACCAGAAAAGAAGACGTGGTGAAGTACTACTAACCTTTAAGGACGCAGCTCCTCAGCTATTCCCCTAAAGCCGAGCAAGAAATGCAACCCACCAAGAAAACGTCCAACACTAATGAACTGGCACATGTAGTGTCTCAAATTCCGCCCGTGACGCGTGCAATGCTCGCAGGTGTCGTATTTATGACAGTTGTGTCCTCCATGGGTCTTATTCCCCACCATTGGCTTTACTTTTCGTGGTACCATGCTTTTATGAAGCTACAACTTTGGAGGGTTTATACCAGCTGCTTCATTCTGCCTCATGAAAAGATGGCTGCGGTGTTCTGGATTTTCAACCTATACTCGTACTCCTCTCACTTGGAATCAGTCCACTTCCGTAGCAAGAACAACGTGGACTACTTGTTTCTTCTGTGGTCATTGATTGGGTCAGTTGTTATAAGTGTCACTGTGCTGCGGCTAAGCTCGAGCTTTGACCTCAGCAATGCTTTTATGGGTGCTTTAGCCTGCATGTGGAGTATCAAGAACTGGAACGTTACAGTTATGTTCTACGGTCTTTTTCCACTAAAGGGCAAATACGAACCGCTCTTCCAGCTCTTTCTAGCATTTGTATTCGAGCGCTACCCGGGCGGTTTCGAATTAACCCTGCTCGGCTACACCGTGTGCTATTTATACCACTGTCTCGACACCAGAAGCTTAGGCCCGCTCTACGGATACATAGCGGGCAAGAGCAACGGCTACGGTCTGACCGGTAGTGGCCATTTTCGGGCACCATGGTGGTTTTCTGCCGTGTGTGATTTTTTCGGCAAGCGCAATTATCAAGTGAACGTGGCTGTTGCCAAAAGTGCCAGCTACCAGGGCCAAGGACGCAGGCTAGGTAGCACGCATTTCAAAAAACCTGATCCTGCAAATATTGCTACCTTAAGGTCTGCCCGTGAAAATGGGCCCTCCACGAAAACTACCAGCGACGCCGCTACCACAGGATTTTTCCCAGGTAGAGGTGCTCGTGTGGGATCTAAAGATTAAAAGCCAGAGAATAAGCATTCAGGCGCCTACGGTTTTTTTACAGACAAGCAGATCGCACCAATCGATAACACTACCCGTATCAACTAACACTGAGAAATCACACGCATCAATCCTAAAGGCTCTTTTGAATGAAACACCGTGCCAAAGCCCTTTCCCAAGCGTCACTTCCTTCTTCACAGTGATGACTTCTCTAATTAGGCGAACAAATCTATCGCTATTAACGAAAATAATTGCAAGATGAAAGGGGCCAATGGGGTTTTCACAGTCGTCGTCATCAACTAGTGTCATTAACTTGAATGACCAAGAGAAAGCCCGAGGATAGCATAAAAACCGCCCATGTAGGAATTTACAGACACGGAACTTTTCAACTTTAGTATAAAAAACAAAAGTCTAAAGGTATTACGCTTGGAACTTTGTTCAAACCATCATATGCGACAAACGACAGTTGTTGTTAGACGAATGATGTCAACTTTAAAGAAATTTCCTTTTGAAACTGGTAATGGCGAGGTGTATGAGGCTTTACATCCGAATAGCTTCTACCAAAAAAAAAGACGCACGTTCCAAGGCGTTACATTCTCCAACCAGAACAATTTGCCGTCGTTACCAGTCCCAGCTCTGGAAGAGACACTTAAAAAATACCTGGAAACCGTAGTGCCATTCTGCCAGGACCAAAAGCAACTTGATGAGCAGAAAAAACTGTGCGAGGATTTTGCCCATAATGAAGGGCGCACGCTGCACAATAGGCTTTTACAGTTTGCTCAGGGAAATCGAAATTGGCTCTCGGAGTTCTGGGATAATCAGGCGTATCTGGAGTACAACGATTCCGTAGTACCCTATGTGTCATATTTCTACGTTCACAAACCTCTGCCCACGAGTCATAGCAAGATTCAGCGCGATCCGCTGATTAAAGCTACTGCCATCATTGTTTGTGTTCTTAAGTTCCTTGAAACCGTGAAAGACGAAGCACTGGCGGCTGCGCACGGCCAGAATTTGGATCTATGCATGAACAGCTTCCAAATGATGTTCAACAATTCACGTATTCCCGGCGATGGGAGAGACTCTAATGTTCTCTACTCCATGTATGAAAACCTTTTCATTACAGTGGCTTTCAGAGGCAACTTTTACAAGCTCTATACTCATCGAGAGACTGGAGAGGTGCTAACACCGGCGAGCATCTGGCAACAGCTTTATGATATTACCAACAGGCTTGCAGGTCAAGTCCCTGAGGACAAAAATACGGGGATAGGTCCTCTGACATCACTTCCGCGCAACGAATGGTATCAAGCGTATACCGAACTGATGTCAAACCCTATTTGCAAAGATTCACTGGAGTGGATTCATAAGTCATCCTTCATGGTATGTCTAGATCTAGACGCGAAACCTGTAACGCTTGAGGAAAAATCTAGATATGCATGGCATGGGGATGGTGTTAACAGATTCTACGACAAGCCACTACAGTTTTTGGTGGCCGGAAATGGAAGTTCTGGATTTTTAGCTGAGCATTCGAAGATGGATGGTACACCCACTCTGCAATTGAATGACTACGTCTGCAAGCAAATCAGCTCAATGGATGTCTCTGAATTTCTCAACCAAATCGACCGTGCGGGCTTATACGAAGAAGCCAGTGCTGTCCGTCTACCTTTTCTAGTAACCCCATCTGTTCAGAACAGAATTGCCTTGGCAAAATCTAAATTCAAAAAAGTCATTGCAGAGCATGACCTGAAGGTTTGGCACTATAACAGGTACGGTAAAAACATGATCAAAAATTGTGGGTTTTC
This sequence comes from Lachancea waltii, assembly GCA_030580015.1. NCBI lineage: Eukaryota > Fungi > Ascomycota > Saccharomycetes > Saccharomycetales > Saccharomycetaceae > Lachancea > Lachancea waltii. The sequence goes on along the minus strand of JAKTSC010000069.1, from coordinate 37,811 downwards.
TCCTGACGCGTTCATTCAGCAAATCATCCAGCTAGGAGTGTACAAATATCTGCGGAAACAGCTTCCTACTTACGAAGCTGCTTCCACGAGGCGATTTTTCAAGGGCAGAACAGAAACAGGGCGGTCTGTAAGTGTCGAATCTGCAAAATTCGTTTCAGACTGGGAAAATCCCGAAGTATCAGACGCCCAGCGCATTGCCTCGTTACGTTCCTCTGCTAAGGCGCATTCCAACTATCTGAAAATGGCTTCAAGTGGACATGGTGTGGATCGGCACTTCTTCGGCCTGAAGAACATGCTTCAGCCTGACGAAAGCGTGCCAGAACTCTTCAAAGACCCTTTGTTCAAATACTCCTCCACCTGGCTGATATCTACAAGCCAGCTATCCTCCGAGTACTTTGAAGGTTATGGTTGGTCTCAAGTGAATGATAACGGATTCGGTCTTGCATATATGCTTAACAAGGATTGGATGCACATTAATATTGTGAACAAGCCGGCCGCTAGTGGCCTTGACGTTGCTAAACTGCATTATTTCCTAACCCAAGCTGCCGACGAGCTTTACACATTATTGAATGCCGAGAGAAAGCTTCAATCAAAGTTATAACTACTTATTTAGTCAACTTTCTTCACGAACGTCTTTATGAATAGAGTGCGGGCCACCAGTTAGACTTTTGCGCTCATCAGTGGTCTTCTCATGTCCGAGTGAAAACCAAAAAAAATTGATTTCGCCCAGGATCGAACTGGGGACGTTCTGCGTGTTAAGCAGATGCCATAACCGACTAGACCACGAAACCAATTATGAGAATTTTAGTGATTTTTAGGATTTGTAACTAGCAACCTGAACCAGCTGACTGATGAGATGCATCAATATCTCATTGCTTGATATACGTTTAGACTCATGACTAGGAAGAACTCAAGCATTGTAGTGCGTTCTATCTGATACGCTAGACCATGGCTTTTGTGGAGGAGATCAATCTCAAGAGCTACAACCCTGATGTTTATTTCACAAGCGTAAATGCATCAGGACCATCAGGCCGTAATCGGATCACAAAAACAACTGCTGCATCCGGGGTCAGAAATAACAAAAGAGTGAACTACTCGCTATCTGACCTTGAAGCGAAGATATACGCGCAGAAGAATGGTGGAAGCTCGGATGTGTTTACGTCTAGTGCAATCACTACCACAAGCAGCGCGTTAGACAGATACAGCACACAAGAGTTACTAAGATCTCGAAAGCGGTTTATGGAGCTAGACACTGAGAATGTTCAAGATATAAAAGACGTCCCATATCTGATGAGCAGCGTTACTGGTATTAGCAAGGATCGTATTGATTCTAGCAGTGGCAGCGGTTCCGGAACTGCGGGCTCTTCAAACGTAAACAGATCGCATAGGAACAAATTTGAGCTGCCGAAGAACATCGAGCTGATGTATAGATCCACCAAACCCCCTGCAGTTAAAAAGAAGAGTACCAATAGAATTGTTGCTCTAAAAAAAACGCTATCGTCCCGCAGACCTTTGACAAGCTATTTGGACGCACTAGACCAAGCCAACCGCAGCATCATATACAACAATGTCTACAACAAAAAGTTCTTCAAGGTTCTTCCAGTCATCACCATCTGTTCCATATGTGGAGGCTATAATAGCATATCAGGTTGTGTACGCTGTGGAAGCAAGGTTTGCAGCCTACGATGCTTCAATTTGCATAACGATACCAGGTGCACAATGTAAAAAGTGCACTTATCAAACCTCGAGCTTAAATTGGTAAACCTTAAGACTTGGTGAACGCTTTGAGTAAGCTTAGACTTTACCAGTTATATCAGAAGTGACAGGGGCACGTGACTATTTTCAGTAATATCATGACGAAAGTGCGAAGATGCGGTTCAAGATTCGAAATCTTCAAACAACCGTCCCCTTCGACGTTTGCAGGACCGAAAAAACCGATTCCTAAATGAGCTCGGCGCCAGACAACAGTCAAGGCCATCAGGAATCGTCTAATGAGGCAGATGATATTGGTGTTGTCATAAATGGAAAGATCTATCCCTATATCGAGAATAACCCATTGGATGTCATATCATTAATAGGATTGTTACTAGGCGTCGTCATTGGAAGCTCAATTGGGCTTCTACAATACTCTTTTTTCAATAATTTCAATTGGTATCTGGTTGCAGTGTCGCTGTTCCACTTTTTGGAGTTCTACATCACCGCAAAATTCAATCCTGGAAAAGTCACATCAGATTCCTATCTCTTCAACAATGGAGCAGCTTACACTTTTTCATTTGTTTTCGCTGTTTCAGAAACTATTATTGAGTACTATCTATTTCCAAATTGGAAATCTTGCTTCCGCTCTAAAGTCCACGCTGGCTTTGCCGCAGCTGGCTTGCTACTGATGGTCTTGGGCCAAGTTGCCCGATCAATGGCTATGATAACAGCGGGAAGATCGTTTTCGCACCAAGTCAAGACATCTCAAAACCGCGATCATGTTCTAGTTACTACTGGCGTCTATTCTCGTATTAGGCATCCTAGCTATTTTGGATACTTCTGGTGGGCCATAGGGACCCAAATGTGGCTCCTGAACCCTGTCTCTTTGATTATGTTCAGTATTGTACTATGGAGATTTTTCAATTCTCGTATACTATTCGAGGAAAGGTACCTCGTGGCGTTTTTTGGTGAAGAGTATATCAAGTATAGGAAACACGTTACTGTGGGTATTCCTTTTATCAACTAGATTACAGTTTTCGGGATTTCATAGAAACGAGCTGCTTAAAATCATGTACTTTACTTACTCATCCGAGGTCAGGTCAATAAAGTCCAGATCATCTGTAGCCGAAGATGCTAAAGGTGGGGGCTCAGAGGAAGAGGTAACCGATACTCCCTCGCTCGACTGCACAACTCCAGGTCGAGAACTGTGGCCATTAACGTTTGTGGGTGCCACTTTATTTATTGAACTGCTGGAAATTTGTCGTTTCTGTGGCAGCATGTTCACATAAGGCTTCTTGGGTATGAAGGGCGAGACGATTGGCTTTCTCAGACGTGCATTTTGATCGACATTCCTGTTAATTGCATGAGGCATGGGCGGAAGAGAGGGAAGAGGGGGCGGTGGACCTTGAGTTCTTGGTATAGCGACTGTGTTTCCCGGCAGTGACTGCACAGTAGGAGCTACGACAACCTCCTCATTTCCGTTTCTATCTAGGGCGGAATCAGGGGCAGGAATGCTGCTGCTTTGACTGTGGTTCGGAGATCGAAGTGCAGGGCCGTTTTGTTGATTGTGCGCTACTGTTGAGTTTTCGTTGTTGACAGGGTTTGAGCTCCCCTGCATAGGATCTAGGGTATGTCCATTTTGCCGTATGACTATTTGATTGGTGTCTCCTCCCAGTCCTAATAAATTTTCTTGACGGGCCGTTTCTTGTATTGGCGGCGGAAGTGAGTTATTAGCAAAACTTGAGGGCCTATAACCAGCGGTATCCGCAGGTTTCGAAGCAGACGTTATTTCATTTTGTTGAAGTCTCGGCAGCTGCTCCCGTTCAGCATTAGTGCTTTGTCTGGATCCATTAAGCAGGGGAATATTCATTTCATTGAAGTCATGAGACACCCTTACAGAGCTTTGTTGTGAAGCACTCGTTGGGCTAGGAGATTTTTGAACACTATTTTGATCGTTATTCCTCACGTCAGTGACGTTATTATTGAGGGGTGTTTTCCCTAGTAGATTTGGAATATGGTTATTATGCTGAACGTAAGGCGAGCTGTTGGGAGATTCAGCTTGTTGCGATATCTCACCAACGTGATGAAAGCGGCCTACAGAAGGTGTTGTATCAAGATTTCTGGGATCCAAACTTCGCCTAGGCTCTGGATTTTGATTAGAGTCCATATAAGTTCCATAGATGCTTCCCAACGTGCCGTGACGTTGTAGAGCAGATGTATTGTTTTCATCAAGATTATTTGGCGTTTGTGTGGGGGCCTCGGGTGCAGAAGTAGTCTGCTCTGGAGGACTCATACTTTCATCTTCGCTATCCAACGAAATGACAATTGGCTCATGCTGTTGTTTATTCCTTTGTCGCGAACGAAGGGGAATATCTTCACTGTCGTCTGATTCCGCTTCCAAAGCATTCAGGCTTTGACCATTTTCCAATTTGACAGCTGTTGTCGACTGAGGCTGAGGGGCGGGTGTGTCATCCTCAAAGATGGGCTTCCACGAACCGTCTCTAGATATTTCGACTTGCTCTATCTCATCATCGCATTGATTGATGATGTCCTCCACAAACTCACACACCGCTAAATCTTCTATCTTGATTTTTTTTTGACAGACAGGGCAATGCCAGGTAGGGATTTGTTGCTGAGATTCGATGAACCACAGGGCATCAAAGCATTGCAGATGTTGACAATGAACTGATTTCGAAGGATACCTCATTCGGCAATAAGATATAGGGCATTGTAATGTCATGACCGTGGAAGTAGTCACTAAGTCTTCGTCCTCGTCTTCACTCAGGGATTCCTTCAGATATTGCAAGGTTGCGGGCTTGACTATTTTCGGATGGCGCAACACTTCTTCGAGAATCCGTTCTGGAGGAATCACTTCAACTAGGTAGCAGTATATCAGGTAGTCATCTTTTGTGAAGGCATATATGAGCTGCAAGAGATTGTCAGACCCAACCGGTTTGAGATACGGCGTCAGATTTGCTGGTTTTGCCGTTCCAAGTTTATTCTTCAGCCCGCGAACATTATCCTTTACTTGAATATCATTAAATCGGATTTCGTTAGGGTGTGGAAACTGAATCGGTACATCACCACGAGGTTCGAGTGGATCCAAGACACCACTGAAAAGATACAACTTGAACTGTGGCCCCCTCTGAAGTATGGAGAGCTCATCTTGATTCAGGGAGAACTTATAATTGCATACGCCTCTCCCATTATTCTTGGCTGCTAACTTTGGCGAGCCGTTAACCATTCGTCTTAGTTTGTAAAATGGGGACTCTCCAAACTGAAGCGCTAGCCGAGTCTTTGGACTCTGATTTACGGGCGCCGGCTTCGGTACCTGCAAAGAGGAAGGCTGCGCCAGGGTACTTGGAGACTGATGGCCTGTAGCAACCGGATGCCGATGTATGCCATCTTTAAGAGTTTGCCAAACGTGCTCATAAGTTGGCATTGGCTCATTAAGCCTTGCCTTTTCAATTAAATGAAGTATAGTTTTTGGTCGCCATGGGTCTATGGATCCAACCCTGAGGGAATTTTTCAGGTAGGCTCGTAAACGGTCCTGTAAATCTGCCTTTCTACCGCCAAGTGATAGTCCTATGGATCGCGATACTGACTTCAACTCGGCCACTTTGAGTCGTTCCATTTCCACGATGCAGAACTCGATTTCCTGGTTTAAACCGCCTGAAGAAGCAGCCATTATGAAATGAATTAAATAATGCAATTAAGCTGTAACCGTCTCAGCCTTTAGCCGCACTTCCCCGCTGATCTTTTATTACCTGCTCTTTACTTCAACTCATCAACTGCCTCTTGGCGCTACATTAGTTGATTAAGGAAAGTGTCAATATCACTATTCACGTATTACTTGTTTATATGTCGTAGGATTTGGTTTAAACATCTGAAGTGATGCCAGAATCTCACTGTTAGAGATAGGATATCCTATACTGTAGTTTATAAATATTGGATGAATTGGTGACGGGTTAAGTTGTTATAAGCCTTTGAGTTTTTTTGGGTTATGTGCTTTCAGCAGTGAAGCTGGGTTGTGAAAAATTATGATGATATAAATTATATCAGAGGAAAGTCAAGTATTTTGGAGATAACACCGGCTCTGTCACCAACACTATGACCCCCAGAATCGTGGTTTTAATTTCTGGATCTGGCTCAAATTTGCAGGCTTTGATTGATGCAAAGTCTAATGGCCGTTTATCGGGGGATATTGTGAGAGTGATCTCATCGAGTAAAAAGGCTTACGGCCTAGAGAGGGCCAGTAAGTATGGCATAGCGACTCGCGTGCACTCTTTATACTCTTTCACTAAGAACTTGGCTAAGGATGATAAAAGTGGACGGGCTTTGGCGCGGAAGCAGTTTGAAGTTGAGCTGGCATCCATAGTTTTGGAGGACAAGCCAGACTTGATTGTGTGTGCAGGCTGGCTTTTAATTTTGGGTTCTAGCTTCCTTCAGCGTGTCAATGGGACACCTATAATTAACCTGCACCCAGCCCTGCCTGGTGCGTTTGATGGTACGACGCATGCTATCGAAATGGCATGGAAGAAATGCCAAGAGAGTGGGCAACCCTTGATCGCAGGTTGCATGGTGCACTATGTAATTGAGGAGGTTGACCGCGGAGAGCCGGTTGTGATAAAAGAGCTGGAGCTCGTGCCAGGACAAGAAACTCTCGACGAATACGAACAGAGAGTACATGCAGCGGAACACGTAGCTATTGTCGAAGCGGTCCAAAAAATACTAGGTAGTCGTTAAAGAAATTCAAAGCCTTAATTTTGTATATAGATCAATCTTTTTGTATATGCTTTCAAGCCTCAAGCTCGATGTCGACGGTCTCCTCCTCGACGGTGCAAATGTCAAGTACACGCTCGCTCAAAACAGCAGTAGTACCTCTGGCGAACTTGTAGCTCCTTTGCTTGGCTTCCCTGACATTTGGAGTTTTGTAGTTTCTCAAATATTCAGCATCTTTACCGACTTCCATCACACACAAATCAACATTGGACCCTGACCCCAAATCGTTCCAGATACCGGCTTCAATAGCATCTGAAGCGAGCTGCATAGCCTCTTCTCTATTGATATCTTCTTTCCAGTGCGACTCTAACACGGCCATAGCCGCCAGAGAACCAGATCCCAGACTTTGGTAATATCCCACGTCTGTTGAACCGTGTGCATGTATAGAGAAGAGATGAGCACCTGTGGGGTCCACACCAGCGACAATCAAGTACGCACCAATGTGGCCCTGATATTTGAAGAGATGTTGCTTCAGCATCTGTAGTGCAGATACAACCCTTGGTGCTCTCGAGGCATAAAGCGAATGCAGCTCCAGATTTGACCCGATTAATTTCGTAACTTCCTCAGTATCCGCGGCAGTACCAGCACCCGCACACCAGATCTTTGGTGAAATCCTATGAAGCTTAGCACAGTTTTTGTTTGCAACAATTGGGCCTTGCGTAGATCTGGTGTCTGCTGCAATTACGACACCACCATTATATTTCACCCCAACAATTGTTGTACCGGTAGAAGTTGCTTGAGGCAGAGTTTTCGACTGCTCTGCAAGAAATTGATTTCTCTGATAGTTGTCAAACGAAAGGCCAGCCATGATAAACGCTTTCCTCAGCCTGCTGTGAACTTAATCATTGTCCAAAGGTGGCAAATGAAGAGTTGGTGGTACTCTACTTAATCCTTCTACCACGTACATAGTGACACACATATAATGAATGAAATATGTGGATTTAAATAATTCTGCCATACAAATCGTTTTCGAGTTTGGCGTTCAGATCTGTTCAGAATGGTGAGGAAATAAGTCGCGGCCTCATTCAGTTTCAAGAGTTCAGGAAGATGTTTTGACATAGACCCTGCATATTACGTACATAGTGATAACATATTGAAGCTAGATGGTTATAGGGACGCCATCGCGGAGAGTTTCTGTAGGCGGTTGTTGGTTGTTCTAGTACCGATGGGATCACACTCTCCTTGTTGAATGGTAGATCCTTCTTTTGAAATTCAAGTGCGCCTTCGTTGAGCGTTACGGGAATATATTCACAGAGTCAGATATGAGTGTCGATGTGTAGAAAACAACCTAAATTAGAGAGTTACAAGAGGTTGACAATTACATATTTGTCTTCATTACTTCTCAAGGTTCTTTTATCAGTGTACGATTAGGTTACGCCAGGGTTCGACAAGAGAAATAAGAAGCGGTAAACAAAGTTGGAAAACACAATCAATAAAGAGACCACAGCTTCCCGATAGACAATAAATTCAGAAATGGATGATCAGCTGAAGCAAAAGAGTATCAGATCTCTGTTAAACAAACTTTTTATGCTAAATTGTGTGCTATGAGGCACTATGTACGAGTTTCATGGACTTAATTACTAGCACCGTTCTAGAACAGGATTACTACATCGAAAAGTAGTACGGGCCTTGTCGAATTGAACATCTTTCTGGGTCGTATCAGGCTGGTTCTGTCACTGTCAGCGTATAGGTAAAGATACATCCTTTTACTGAGTGCTTGTCAGTTTTTTTTGACCTTCATATCGCAGCTGCAGCTAGGTTACTCAATTTTACAGGTGCAAGATCCCGAATTCATCGCCCACCTAGACAGTGGCTGTCAATATGATACAAAACTACTCAGTAATTGAGCCTGCCAAAATTCGGACATTACTGGTCCCCATTGGACGCTGGAAAAGGCAGGATTTTCTTGAGAAGGTTACGCAATACCAGAAACGTTGCGAGGCAAGGCTTGTGGATATCACGCCTCTGGAAGATGCAGCTTTCAACCCACAAGGGTTTCCACAAGGTCGGATCATATTCGATTTCCACACGAGCTTCCTTAGCGAAGAGCAGATGCTTTTTCTCCATGATTTTGAGCCTTACAGAAAAACCTTCGTAATTGTGGGGCTAGCAAATACGCTAGATCAAACGCCCTCGGAAGCTCTCGAGACACTTCAAAAAGAGTACCCAGACTCCATTTCCCATAATATAATATACTTTAACATCGTGGTCCCAGAATCAAAAAATATCTACTGTTCATCAACTTCCAACATCGAGACAAACGTCTGTGATATTGGCAGGAACTTCCTAGAAGCTTTAAGCCTGTACTATTCCTCTTACAAGCACGTCACACTGCGATCTCCTGGTGCAGTGGGAGGCTCAGCGGTATCAAAAACAACTCTAATGCGGCAACCTGCTACAGCATCTGCCGCTACAGCATCAAGAGTTGCACCTATAGACCCGAACTCTAACCCAAGCATCAAGCGTAGTGGATCCTTGAAAGCTTTGGGCTTGAGTACTGCATCTTCAGATCAGCAAAGAGCCAAGGCACGGCAGTGCAAGATCTTGGGCAATTTCCAACTGCTAGCTGGAAGGTATCTAGACGCGCTCAACAATTTTGGTGATGCTGCAACTACTCTACACAAGTATCATGACTACATTTGGCTTGGAAGCGCTCTCGAAGGAGTCATTATATGCATGGTACTGTTGAGCGAGCTGAAAGTCTCTTTTCATATACCGCCGATCGTTTCGGCATTGTGTCCTCTCAAGGAATTTGAACAACCCACTCAAAGCTCAAGTGTCCCAAGGAACAGCACATCTTCGGCCCAGTTCCAGTCACCTCGTAATTCGATGAGCTCGGTGTCATCGAGAGTTCCGATTGTAGAGGCTCAGAGTGTCGTTATGCCGCCTCTAATAAAGTCCATTAGTGATAAAATTTTGCATTACTACGAAATGAGTCTATCACATAACACAGAGTACGCCCCTCAGGTTGTTTATTGTGAACACATTCTTCGTATTCTGAGCTTCATGACGGATTCTCATTACCCTCGTCTTGTGACAGAGGGGCAGAAAAGTATAGAAGCTACTACCTTCTCAGCATTATCGTCCCCGGGAGGGGAGAAGGATGATGTTTTTGAAGCTTGTTTTAGCAAAGGACAGATATGTCAGTTTGCAAATAAATTGTTTGAGCTACAGTTGAAGGAAATGGATTTGATTTCCCAAATTAAAATTTACACTTCATTGGCCTGTATCTATCGGAACATTGGGTTTCACAGGAAACAATGCTTCGTTTCGCGAATTCTTTTAGTAAGCTTGCTTTCTCAGAATATTTCAGAGTCAGTCTTTAATCATTGGCAGGAGACTCAGGATGAAATGCTTAACACAATACTAGAAGCATATGGCATTTATCGACAACCAGAAGCACTTATTGAAGACGCAGCCAATTGTTCATGGGTCACGATACAAAAGAATATTCTTCTTTTATGCATCACCACTGCATCAATGCATCACAACGAAAAAACAGTTTGTGAGCTGTCCTTATTGTTACTCCGAAAGTATTCTCACACTCTGACACAAAGCGAGCAGAATAGTCTTCTCAAGAGAAACGTTCTACCTCTAATGCACAAGTTCAAAATTGCAGGCTATTGGGACCCGTTTCTGTTGAGAGATCTGCAGATAATGCAATTAGAGCGTAAAGAGGTTCCCCAAGAAAAATACATTGGCCTCGAAAAACCTGACAAGAATACACGTCCGGAGTCTGAGGTGTTTAACCCGTTCAAACAGTGCGTAGTCAATGGCGTTACCGAAAAATCACGAACCAACTCAGAAGCTCAGAGGTTTCTCCTAGGAGAGACTGCCGAGCTAATTCTAACATTTCAAAATCCCTTCGCGTTTGATTTAGACATTACGCATATATCCTTTAGCCCTCAGGATCAAGAATTCGTTCAGTTTTTGGGCAATAGTGGGGTTGAGGAGCTTCCATTCAAAATTAGGGCGGGCGCCATGCGTTCACTTCATTTACCAGTTTCATTTATAAAGGAAACGAAAGGCGTGTTGCATAAGATTAGCAACTTTGAAATAGGTGTGTTTGGTTTGGAACCTTCTTCATATGATATCGTGAAATCCGAAAACTCAAAGAAAATTACCACACAATTTGGTGCGTCAAGAGCTAACTTGAATACTATGGAATTCCAAGTAATAGCCGAACAACCTCAAATCGAGTTTATGTCTAGTACTCTCAACGAGAACACTAGTATGATACTGGATGGCACAAAAAAGCATTTCAAATTCACTCTCAGGAACAAGTCTCTGAGCCAGCCAGCGAATTACTTACACTTCGCGCATGTCACTAACGTGGAAACAAGCCTCAAAGCAGATTATTGGAAAAACTTGGCAGCTGACGATTTATACGATTCCGAGATCCAATTGGCATGGATTCAAAACAATTGTATAAAGCTCCAAGATATCCCTGAAAGCATTGAACCTAACACATCCGTGGATGTTCTTGTAGAGTTGGACGTGACGCGGGCTCCCTTTGAGTTTTCAAGGTTTGAGATTCTTCTTGAATACGGCTACAAATCCTCAGAGCAGGAAACTTCAATATTTGTAAGAAAGCTGCGTATTCCTTTTGACGTTACTTTGAAACGAAGTCTAGAGGCGCTCAACCTTGAGGTAATCCCACTGACAGAAGACTTTCTGGGTGAACAAGACTCCATGATCTACAACGAAAGTTTCAGAAAAGCTATCGCCAAAGACAAATCAAAGGCTACTGACGTAGTTTTACTTCTTCTGGATATTAGAAACTCTTGGTTTGAGAATGCTAAACTACAAATAAAGTGTGGCGAATTTACAGGCGAGGAAGAGGTCATTGGTTCTTTCAATACCAAGAGGTTCGTGATACCCATAAAAAAATTCTCAGGAACTCTAGACTGGGGTCACAAGGAAATTCCTAAACTTGTTCATGGTCGTCAATTCGTAACTAGCGGGTTGGATCGCGATCAAATTATTACCATGTGCCGGAAGTTTTGGTGCCGTGAAGCTGTACTGCAATCACTAGAATGTCAATGGTCATTCGAAGATTTCAGCTCTACTAAGGGTGTTATGGACTTTCGCCAGTTTCTTGACAAATTTGACGATCGCACTGTTGATATTCTTTACGAGCAAAAAGATAGCCCATTTAGTATTGAGATCTCTACTTCAAAATCCGAAGTCAGTATTGGGGAAACTCTACGGATCCACACAAAACTTACACAAAACAATCTTCACCATAACGCTTCAGGAGATACATACCAATTGGATTTTCTACTATACAATCGCCGTACTGGCAAGCCGTTGCCAAAATCAAACACCAGCGTACTTTACAACGGACAGCTTTCCCGAAGGATATGTCCAAAACACGAACCGGAAGTTACACTAGACTTGATGCCAATCGACAAGGGCGAATATGAGATCGCTTGCTGCTTAAATGGAACGTTCAGTGATGTTCCGGTATACTTTCGTATAGTGTGACATCAACACATTTCAGAACTGGCGATCATCTAAAATTTTACGCAATATAGAATAATAGCATTGTAAATGAAGATTTGACCTTTTCTTCAAAAACCTGATTTCATAGTTATAGGCGCTTCTTGGCCACCTCAAAATGGGTAACGGTGCAGCTAAATACGGGTTCAAAAGCGGAATTTTGCCTAATGCCCGCACAATTCTAAAAAACCCCACTGTGAAGCAAACAACGCTTTTGGATAAGCTGAAAGCTCCAAAGCCAAAGGGTACAGAGGGCGTTGGGTACGCTAAAAACATTGCCCACCCTCGAGGCTCTCATAGATCATCTCCTAGAGTCGAATTTGTGGACGTGGAAAACTTAATCGCGAAAACAGTTCCCGAGCCTCAGAATACTACAGTACCAAAGACCGCACAGCAAGAGGCGAAACAACAAAAGGCTGAGATGCGTAGAAGCTATCTGTCTGAAGCCTTCAGAAATGAAGAATCGCGGATTTTGAGACAGGAAAAGTTATTGCATGAGAAACAGGCCGCGCAAGCCGAGGAGAGGCAGAAGGAGTTACAAGCGCTAAACGAGACTCGATCCAGTGATCTCACAATCCCAACTATTGATAAGATGCTTCAAGGTCCGCTAATGAGGCAGCGGAGCCCCGAAGAAAGAGAAATCTTGAAACTGAAAAGAAAGCACAACCGGGACGTCCTACAATTGAGGGCTAAAGAGCGTAAATTGGAAAACCTCCTGAAGCTCTATCATGTCACATCTGAATTCATAGTATCTGAAGCTCAACTTGTCAAGAAAATCGACGAGGTCTTCGCGAATGAGTCGTCTGAAGCTCTGAGGACCAAGCTGAGCGTCGGAGCATCCAGACCCAAGTCAAGAAACGAGAAAGATATTGGTGACGCTCTTTTCGGCTCCCTTGGCGGAGGTGACTTTGTTGGTCTGCCAACTGTCAAAGATTATGTTTCTGGAGAAATGAACTCTTTCGCTGCTGAGGTTGAAGCTAGAAATGAAGCGCTCACGCAGCAAAGAAAACGGGACCTGGACACTATTTTGTGAACGAAGATCCACATCTTCCCCACTCTCTGTATATAGTAAGATAAGGTAATATCATATGATCAGCATCACTAAAATTCATTACTATACAATTTCCTATTCAGTCCACAGCGCGCATCGCTTAATCAGATACTGGGGTTATCAGGGTGATATTGTCGCCCTTAAGCAGGATTCGTCCCAGCTTAGTGGCCTCGTGTTCAAGTTCTGACCCGGTTTTGACATCAATTGGAATCTCTAAGGCATCATCTATCACAACGTTCATGAACTCGTCGAATCCACTAATCTTGCCTCTAATTCTTATTTGCACCTGTTCAAATAACCAAAAGGTTACCGTTGTCTGCTGTTGTAGAAAATTAAAGATGCAGTTTATGGGTGGAACCGTTACCTTGGAGCCATCAGAAGCCATTTCAAATCTTTAGAAACTCGAGGTTACTCTCAAGTGCTCTTTTTCATTAGTTAGGAAAAGATAGAATTTGACATTAATCTTTTTCTAGGGCAACAAAAAGCTAGTATCAAGAGCATAAAAAGAGGTCAAAAGTGCGATACCACCAATAGTAGATCTCTTCTAGTATTTGCATCTTTTGCTTACTGGAGCTGATTATTATGTGTACAGGCTTATATTCAAAATCTGTATTCATATCTCCTTAGCCTCTTGAATCCAAACAAGATGTCGTCAGTAGGGGGTTTATAGCACTTCCCATTCATGGAGAATGAATAATACCCCAAAACCTGACCATCGGTATATTATTACTGGTTTCTCCAAGATACGATTCTTACGGCTTTAACATTGGTGTGGCACGCACCAATCCAAAAACGTTCTACATCTACTCTTGATGGAGGTCTTTGGTATTACTGGATGACATTCATCACCATAAATGTAAATGAGCACTAGTACAGACTTTGAATGTCGTAGCTCCTCAGTCAGTACTGGTGTCGGAGAGATGTTATCATTTAGAGGTGGCATTATCCAAGTATCATGTTTTGCTTGAATGCTAGAAAGACGAATGAAGATATACAATGCTTCCTGGTCTGAAGCTCAATGTAGTTGAATCATATATTACTATGAAGATCGTGCTTAAGAAGATGTTAGCAGATCATTCGTTGTATGTAAATTATCCACCTGCAACGAAAAAAAATGAGAGACCAGACTCTATAGCTTCTGTCGGAAAGAACAAGATAGCGCCGCTTACGAATGTCTTACAGCATAGATAGCATTGGAAACGCTTTGCAATGCATTACATCAGTTACTGATCAAGAAACTAAGAAACAGGCTTTGCAGTATCTAGAGCATTTTCAAAAATCACCAGAAGCATGGTCGCTCTGTCATGATATTCTGAGCTCCAAAGACAACCAAACCACAACTGAAGTTCAAGTGTTTGCATCTCAGACGTTAAGGAACAAGGTAACCTATGACTTGACCCAGTTAGGTGATCAAAAGAATGCTTTCAAGACAAGTTTACTTGAGCTCATCGTGCATCATTCTCAAAAACTGATAGTAACACAACTTTCAGTAGCGCTCGCCAGACTCGCGATTCAATATTTAGAGTGGCGTCAGCCGATTTCTGAGATAATTGCGGCTTTGAATCCATACCCTAGCAAATTGCTTGAATTTTTGAAAATATTGCCTGAAGAGACGCTTGATATAAAGTCCACGCCACTAAGTGAAGATGAATTCAGATCCAGAACTCACGAGCTGATTGAGCAAATTGCTGAAGATGTACTAAAATTCTTGGTTAATGTTGTGGACTCCTTGGGCTCCAATTCGAGTAATATCACTGTTGCTCAGTTGCTGAATTGTGTTAACTCTTGGGCATATGAACTTCCAATAGAGCAAGTGCTTGCCATGAACAGTTTGTTGTCCTCGGTCTTTCAAGTTTTAAACCGTGGGCCAGATGAAGATCCTGAGGCTTTTGAAACCGCGGTCGAGTGTTTATGCACAATACTGAGAGAAACTAGGGATGTTCCAAATGAAGATATAATCAAAGCATTGTACGAGCAGTTAATATCGCTGCAAATGAATTTACTTCCTGTAGAACGCATCACAGACTTTGAGGAATACTCAGATATTATGGATGGGCTTACCAGATTATTCGTGGAAGCAGGAGAGGCTTGGAGCGTTCTCGTTGCAAAGAATCCAGAAATATTCAAATCATTGGTTTCAATACTTCTCTTATTGACATGCAAGAACACGGATTTGGACGTCGTAAAGTACACCTTTCCTTTTTGGTTCAACTTGAAGCAAATGCTAGTCCTTCCTAGATTTAAAAGTGAGAGAGAAGCTTACAAAGATATTTATCTGAACCTAATTGATGGAATAGTAATTCACCTTCACTATCCATCTGGGTCATTTTCTAATCGTGAGGAAGAGGACAAGTTCAGAGACTTCCGATATGACATGGGCGGTGTTTTGAAAGACTGCACCGCAGTGGTTGGTTCGACTCCTGCCCTCAAGCGCCCTTACGAAAAAATTGTAAGCGCATTGAATACACCCGATCCATTAACGAATTGGCAAAACCTAGAAGCGCCTTTATTCTCTCTTCGTACCATGGCCCAGGAAGTTTCAAAGAACGAAAACTCTATTATTCCTCAACTTTTCCAGCTTCTATGCTCTCTACCTGAACATCCCAAAGTTAGATATGCCACGACTCTAGTGTTGGGCAGATACACAGAATGGACTTCAAAGCATCCCGAATATCTTGAAATGGAACTCAACTACATCTTTGATGGGTTTCAGCACGCTAATGGGAACATTGAAATTCTTACTGCGTCCTCTCATGCCTTGATGTACTTTTGTCAAGATTGCAGCTCGCTGCTGAGTGACTTTGTCGGACAGTTGATTGACTTCTATTGGAAAATAGAGCCCATGGTTGAGAATGAGTCACTATTTGAAGTTTGCCAGGGTCTCAGTTGCGTCATTGATCGACAAACAGATAGTGCCGTTGGCCCTACTCTAGAACTTTTCTTGAAGCCTCAATTGGCCAAACTTGCAGAAAGTATTGCTATGTGGAAGCAAAATGCTAGCGAGAAAAGTACAACAGCAGAGGTGTGCAGCAAGATAGATCTTATTTTTGCAATATTCGAGGAGCTAAAACCTCGTTACGAGACACCTGAGATGGGACAAGAACCATTAGAGCCCTATATTAGCACTATTTGGGAAAGTTTACAGAGCATCTTGGTCAATGACAACGCTATGAACAACCAGCAAATTGCAGAGATCGCGATGAAGTGGGTAAGAAAAGTTGCTTTGAATTTTCATATCTTTATTGCTCAAATTCTTCCGTCCGTGGCAAACTTCCTTGCTCAGAGTTATGCTTCAACTGGATTTGGAGTGTATCTCTGGTGCTCGGGTTCTATCATAGCCGTGTTCGGAGATGATGAATCCTTTCCCATCGATCCACAGACAAAAGAAGCTGTTTGGGAATTCACCTGCACTCAATGCTTAACCTTCATGAACAATTTTAACGCTATTAGTGGGACTGAGTTTGAGCAGTATCATGATTCTATTCAAGATTTCTTTATGATGATGACAGACGCTGTGATGTTCTTCCCCGATCGGTTTGTCACTTCAGGTGCTGTACTGGGGCCAGTCTTTTCAGCTGGTTTAAAGTGTGTTACCAGGATACCGAATTACGACTCCTACATAACCATTGTACGGTTCTTGGATGATGTACTTTCTTGGGGATTTGAAACGCCTCCGATTTCCACAACTACATTAGACATTGTTCCCGATGCCTGGAGGCAAATGATCTTTACTGAAATTGTCCAGTCACAAGGACAGCAACTCGTATGCGCTCTTCTGCTAGGGCTTGTCACAAACTTCAGCTCTGATGCGCACCCAGACGTTATAGGATGCCTTGTGAAGTGCTTGAAGCTATGTCTAGAGTGCTCTGGCGGTGATGCTAACATACTTTTAAGCTGGCTAAGCAATGCGATGGACGCAATGGGAAGTGTCACTGACCAAGAAAGGTCGAATCTTTTGACCACTGTTGGGAATGCTCTTCCGCAAAGAGATATTCGAAGGGTAAGAACGGGAATAAAGGACTTTATCAGTTGGTACCTAAGGAAAAACGTAACTCCTAGATTGTACAAGTAAGGTTCCGAATCGTCAATGTCAAACTAGATTCTTAGCTCAAAACACATATGCATAGTTCGGATCAGATTCTGACAAAAGCCCAGTATTCTCGAAATTCATGCCTCTTCCACTGATTATCCCACATACCCTTGATGAATTTGTTGATCGGCATCATAACACTTCTGGGAGACGCAGCCTTAGTTACAGGAGACAAACTTCAGCTTTTATCGAATCCATGTGAGTCAATTGTCGTGGCAGAAAGCCACATTCAGTTCAACCAAATTTCATCATTCATAATCGAATAAATCACGCCAATGGTCCAGGAATGGAACCATGGCCCATAATTAGACAAAGCTACATCTTGTATACTTCCTTTATAGTACTCGAATATTACTTATTGATTCTAGACATTTTGGTGACTCAACTTCTTCAAAACGTCTGGGTAGGCCCTGAAAATCTCGTCGAATCTTTGAGGGTACGAAACACGGAACACCTCAGGGTCATTGCCAAGTGCGACGAAAAATGTGGCAGTTCCCGATCTGATGGTTTCATTGGCAATATTACAAATCTGCAATGCAATCACAAAAGAAAATGCCATCATTGGAACATTGAAACCTCCGTCTGAGTTATAGCCAGGGCGCGTGAAACGTAAGTAGAGGTACGCAAATAGAGCCGACATGTAACTAGCAAAGAGGGAGAAGAAGCCAAGTGCAATGTTGATGAGATTGTCATTAATTAAAGCGTCCATGCCCTTTTCTCTCAACATGTACCAGGTCTCCTTAGCGGCCTTAAGGTATGGCTTACCATATAAGGCAATAAAACAGTAGGCATAATGGTTGAAATAGCGAGCCAACCATTCCAAGAAACCAATTATCCAGTCAATGACAAAGAAGATAATCTTCGAGGCCGAGTTGTCGGCGATATCAGTAATTTCACCGTTTCTTAGCAACCGCAACACGGCTTTGAGGGTTTCGATTAAGGCAACGATCATAGAGCCGAAACAAATGGAACCGAATGAAACAGTGAGGGCTCTTTTCAACGAGCCAAAACTAGGCCAGCGAGGCATACCTTGATCGGACTTTGACATGTAATACCAACAGCCGTAAACTCCGGAAACCGTGCAGTGAATAATGTTTCGCAGCACTTCCGAGATATAGTATCCGCAGAAAAAGACAAGCACGAGGATACCGATGAGTTTAGATTTGGAACAGGATCCGCCACCTACTGCGCAACCCTCATTTCCTTGAGCTGGGTCGTACTTCATGTATGTTGCGACGATGACTGCTGAGAAAATCACGGCGAAGGCACTGGCAATAAGAGAGCCCAGAAAAGAGATGAAGTATACCTGAGGCAACTTCTTCATCACGTCAACGACGGTTTTTAAGATAGCGACACTCAACGGAATACGAGAGCGCATACCCCAGTAGCACCATGCAGTGATAAGAGTGAAAACGAGGAACACAATACCGGCGGACCAGTAGCGCATGGCCAAGTAAGCGATGGCTGTGCCAAGACCCGCTACGATGTTCACCACCATACCGCAGTAAATGAACCATTTGGGCGACATGCGCATCAAGAGAAGACCCAAAAACGAAAAGACTAACGCAATAACACAGGAAAACACGAGAAGAATAGCTGAGTTGGTGTTCAGTGATCCGGAAGACTGCCCGTCGTAAATACCCGAGCCCTGCTGCGAGTAAGTGTGGGCCCACGCGCGCAGCGTAATACTGGCGATTGCAATGAAAGCGCACACCGTCAGAAGGAAGATAATGGTGAATGGCCAGTCATTGAAACGGAGTTTGTTGCCGTTTTCGGTGGGAAAGCTCTCTTCGAATGACCCGATGGGCGCACCGTCAGTTTTTGCGTTCAGATCGTAGTACTGGTCCTGGCGAAATTGGTAGTCCTGCTGCGACGCTTGTCCATTTTCCTGGTCGTTGTACTGCTGACCTTCCTGACCCTGTTCATTTGAAGGGTACGAAGGTGGAGGTTGTGCAGGTCTGCTGTATTTCTCCGACATTTTCCCAGAATGCGATTAAAGAGAGAGAGAGAGAGAGAGAGAGAGAGAGAGAAAGATGCTGGAAGCCTTGAATTAATACCAACAATAGGGTCCTCTTACTATTGGCAAATACTAGTGTCAAATACTAGTGTCAAATACTAGTGGCAAATATTATAATGGCAATTTTCTTTAGGGATTTGCCTTTTTTTATGCTTCCTCGGACTCCAAGCTTTTTATACTCTTCTACGCATGAGACTTGCATTTTGCGATATTTCGCACGCAGTAATGAAAAAAGATGAAAAATGTCAACAAAGAGAGATGGGCGTGGAGAGTGATAATTATGGGAAGATTGGCGAGGGAAGAATGGTGGTGGTGGTGGAGGTGGGTGGTGGGTGATTGATTTGGTTAGGGCAGCTTGAATAAGTGGGAATCGAGGGTGTTTGAGTGATTCGAGTACTCTGGAAAGTACTCGGGAAAGTACTCGGGAAAGTACTCTGGAAAGTACTCGGGAAAGTACTCGGGAAAGTACTCAAGCGTGTACTCTCCAAAGTACTCATAATAAGTACTCATAAGAGTACTCACAAATGTACTCATAAATGTACTCCTCAAAGTACTCATCACATCACCACCTGTACTCGTGTATCCATCGAATTCTTCGCCTTCTAATGCGACCGAAGCAGCACATCCACTCTTACTCTAACCCTAGAAAACCAGCCCACCTATCCGCTAACTTCATTCCTCAGCTCATAATCAAAAGCTCCAGAATGAACTAGCCTCTCCATTTTCTGGCTCACTGCTCCAGTCTCAGCTTGCGTATGCCCTCAAGACTTATAACACTAGTAGAAACGAAAAAGTGCCGGATGAACTCTCACTCGGGGGATAAGCGGAAACTGAGTAGCCTCGGTTTTAGTCCGAGCCAGAAACTGCTTCATTAAAGACCGTCTTTCGAGGAAAAACACACCAAGTTTCATTTCGATCGTCCAACTACATTGCCCAAATCAGTTTCCAGCTGCAATACCAATGTAGCTAGCACACCGCTGGTAGTTTAGAAACCACCGCCCCAAAATCCGCTATCAACACGCTTTCAAGCCCCAGTTGTGAGTTCGCCATTGTTATGATATTACTCCACGTGATAGTGTGCACCCCACCCCCTCTCCCCATGATAAGAGCTGGTCAATACTTCCGCTATCTTGAACTTCTACTCTAGAGCCAAAGCAAGCCCACCGCCCCATCAGTATGCCCTCCAGATACAGAGTTGAATACCAATTAAAGTCACATCGTAAAGATGAATTCATTGAGTGGATCAAAGGCCTTTTGGCCGTGCCGTTTGTGCTACATTCGGCTAGCACCGACGGCGAACAGCACGGACGCCAGTTAGTTCGCCAGCGGTATGCAGAGGTTTTCGCAGCTGTCGAGGCCCTAGTCAACGAGCAAGTAGCAGTCGCACAACACATGCGCGCTGAAGAGCGCGAGTTCCTTCGCGGGCGTACACGTTTGGCACAACTGGTACCTACAATCGGACCTTTCTTCACCGAATTGCCATTGCAGCAAGCATTTTTCCACGAAGACCGCAAGCGTGCCATCTCTTCACGTATCATGGTGGCCCCCAGTTTCAATGACATCCGCAATATCTTGAATACTGCTCAGATCCTGCAAATGCGCGAGTTTAACGATGTGAAGCTCGTGACCTTCGATGGAGACGTGACACTATACGAGGATGGTGGCTCACTGTCCACCTCCAGTAAGGTCGTGCCTTATCTTCTGAATCTGTTACGTTCTGGCATATGTGTCGGGATCGTCACCGCAGCTGGTTATGACGAGCCCCAGAAATATATGGAACGACTATTTGGTCTGATCGACCGTCTCAAGACCGACACCACCATTCCCTCCAATCTCAAAAAAAACCTCGTTGTATTGGGTGGTGAGTCCAACTACCTATTCCGGTACGATCCAGATCTACAAGAACTCATTTCAGTCAAAAATGAGGCCTGGATGCGGCCACCAATGAGCCACTGGAGCGAATCTGACATGACTGAAACCCTCGATCTTGCTGAATCGCTCCTACGCGATTTTCGCACTTCCCTCAATTTGCCAAGTGAATCCACCGTCATTCGCAAGCCTCGCGGTGTAGGAATCGTGCCTGGAAACCGCTGGAACCCCGAAACAAAGCGTACCATCCGCGTCAAGATGGACCGCGAACAGCTAGAAGAGATGGTGCTTACTCTACAACACCGTATCGAGGATTTTGCCCCAGCACGCCGTATACAATTTAGTTGTTTCGACGGAGGAAGTGACGTCTGGTGCGACATAGGAGGTAAAGATCTCGGTGTAGCTGCCCTACAGCACTATTTCAGTCCTGACAATCCCTTCAAGCCTCAACAGACTCTACACGTTGGTGATCAGTTTGCGCCCATGGGCTCTGCCAACGATTTTAAAGCTCGACTCTCGGGCTGCACTTTATGGATTTCTTCACCGCAAGAAACTGTCGAGGTTTTAAGATGCTTGACGTCAGGCTTTGACCACTACTTCAATCCCTAGTGGCCATCCAATCCTACTTCCATCTCGACTACCTGCTCTTGATCCGCTACCACCAGATCTCAGAAATATAGACATCATTATAAACGGGCCAATTTATCTCTTTCTATTGTATTTTAACACAATTATAACATCATCTCTCTCATCTCATCTCCCCCGGCCCCTTAGGATAAGAAAGCACAGGAGACATTTTTGTTTCGAAAGTGGCAAGTGTGAAGTTTTCTCGAGCTGCAAGATGCTTCAACTCGTAACGACACCGGCTATGTATGTTCAGATGTGGTGAAAGAACGATAGGAATAGAGCCTAGACTTCGAGCTAACAATTCTAGCACAGACTTGTGGTGTCCACATTAATTCCTCTACAGTTCAGTATTGAATATTTACACTCACGGAACGTTGACCATGAGTTTAGCTTGGGACGGCTGTTTCTCAAGTTTTGGTGTTTGCATGCCGTGGCAAAGGCTATCCCTAATCCGATAATGTACATTTTCCAGTCACTTCCCCTGTCCAACATTGTGGAGCTCGGAGCTTGGCTGGTTGTGACGCGAGAGCTCGTGGGTCGGTTTGTGGAAATGGAATACGGCAATAAACCGGCGGCAGGAGCGGATATGGGCAAGAACAGCACGCAACGAGGTGGGTGGATCAGTTATTTCCAGAGTGTCACGAGCCAGGCACCCAGCGAGAAATACTTATTCGGGCAGCTGACTGTCGCGACGTTTCGGTTGTTCGAGAAATGGCCTCTGAGCGTTAGTGTACTCGACAGTAGCTTCCAGACCGTGGTCGAATGGCTCGGGCGGTTGAACCAAAGGCCCCAATCCAAACCAGAGGCTCAGAGTTGGGGTTGGCGCTACCAGTGGTTTGCAGGGCAAACCAAGCGCAACTCAGTTGCGGACGAGGAATACGACTTTTTGGAGGACGTGATGCAAGACATCAAAAAGGCTTAACGCCACAACCCACGAATCCTCGACTTTCTTCTTTTTAAATTCTTTATTGGTATATTATATACAGGTATAACCGGCGTGTTACAAGCAGGAAATGCGCGTGATTGTGAGCTCAGGACCTTGCTTGAGCGAACCTGTCCACTTTGAGCAACTTCTCCATCTGAGAAACCTTTGCCTGCGCCCTGCGCCTGTTGTTCACGATTCTTCTTTTCAAAAACCGAGGAACAAATGGCTGTGCAGGGGGCTGGTAGGGCCCCAGTGCGCCATCGAACGCAGTACCAGGTTTGAATTTGTCGGATCCAAGACGTGTTTGTTCGCCTCTGTATTTGTTAAGGTCCTCCACAAGTGATGCTGCCCACGGATCCATATCAGCGGGCTGTTCTGGCCAGATAAAAGGCTCTGCCATGTCGATAGTCATTTTCTTGATTTGTGGCGCTCTATATCTGGGCATCACCTGGTTGACACGCGTGTATTTGGCGTGCAAAAGCTGGGTTGTCACATTCATGGCTCTGAGCCCGTAAACGTGGAACAAGTAGTCTCGGAGATCCAGCTTGTTAAACGACTTTGGCACGATAAACTTGGCTTGGTAAGGTGTGTGCTTGGCATTCGGCCGCAGAAGAATTAGCCGCGCTTTTGGGAAATATACGGGATTACCACCCACCTTGAAATGAGGCTTACCTTGCGCAATTGCCTCCCTAGACCAATTTAAGATTTTGTCACTGACTTTGACGGGCTCCTTTACCTTAGTTTTCATCTCGGCTTTTACTTCAGCTTCCTGGCTCGTACCCACAACCGTTGCAAGGTTTCTGACATTCAAATTGTTTCTAGTAAGCCTAGGAACAGCTTCAAGCCATTTCCCGATCAATCTAGGCATTTTTACCACCGTTCTTTAGCCTTGAACTCTTCAAATTTCAGTAACTTGAACTATTTCTATCAGAAAAGTTTCCTCCAGATTTTTGATGATGAGATTTCCGATTACATAATTTTCGAAAATTCCGTATATAGTTACTATAAGAGACCGGGTAACAAAATTATATTGAATTTGTCTACAAGTAAAAACTTTCACGGTGGCGAACACATCTACACGCGCTAAGGAAAGCAGTTGTGGTTGGTTAGAACACGGTATCTTAGCTCTCAAGTGTGTATCAATTGGGTGATATACGTAGTTTAAGAGCCAAGGATGTCGACTGAGGACTTTTACGAAGAAGATCCGTACGCTTATGAGGATGATGAGGCATCCATCACGGCGGAGGATTCTTGGACCGTGATATCGGCATTTTTCCGGGAGAAAGGGCTGGTGTCGCAACAACTGGACTCGTTCAATCAGTTCATCAACTACACGATTCAGGATTCGATTATGGAAGACTCTACGTTGATCCTGGAGCAGCTGGCACAGCACACGACCGAAACAGACAACATTAGTCGCAAGTACGAGATCAGTTTTGGTAAGATCTACCTGGCGAAGCCTTCGATGACCGAGTCGGACGGTGTGTCGCACGCCATGTACCCACAAGAAGCGCGGCTGCGGAACCTGACGTATGCATCGGGGCTGTTTGTCGAGATCCGCAAGCGCACGTACGAAGCTGTAGACATTCCTGGCCGCGACCTCAAATATGAAGTAATCGATGAGGAGAGTGAGATGTCTGACGAAAACAAAATTTTTATAGGGCGTGTCCCTATCATGTTGCGCTCCAAATACTGTCTACTGGATGAGCTGACCGAGAGTGATCTGTACAAATTGAAGGAATGCCCCTTTGATATGGGTGGTTATTTTATTATCAATGGGTCTGAGAAGGTTTTGATCGCTCAAGAGCGCTCTGCCGGTAACATTGTTCAAGTGTTCAAGAAGTCCGCACCTTCGCCTATCTCGCATATTGCTGAAATTAGATCTGCGCTAGAGAAAGGATCACGTTTCATCAGCACACTGCAAGTTAAGCTCTATGGGCGTGAGGGAAATACTAATCGTACAATTAAGGCAACGCTGCCCTATATCAAGCAAGATATACCCATTGTCATCATATTCAGAGCTTTGGGAATCATCCCGGATGGTGAAATCTTGGAGCATATTTGCTATGATGTCAATGACTGGCAAATGTTAGAACTCTTGAAACCTTGTGTCGAAGAAGGTTTTGTGATTCAAGATAGAGAAACTGCTCTCGACTTCATCGGACGTCGTGGTACCGCCCTGGGTATTAAAAAGGAGAAAAGAATTCAGTACGCTAAGGACATTCTCCAAAAAGAATTTTTGCCTCACATTACTCAACTCGAGGGTTTTGAAAGCAGAAAAGCATTTTTCCTCGGTTACATGATCAACAGACTGTTGTTATGTGCCCTTGACCGTAAGGATCAAGATGATCGTGATCACTTTGGTAAGAAAAGATTAGATTTGGCTGGTCCATTACTAGCGCAGCTTTTCAAGACCTTGTTCAGAAAGTTAACCAGAGACATTTTACGTTTCATGCAAAGATCGGTAGAAGAAGCAAAGGACTTCAACCTAAAGTTGGCTGTTAAAGCCACAACAATCACCGCAGGTTTGAAGTACGCGTTGGCCACGGGTAATTGGGGTGAACAAAAGAAGGCCATGACATCGAGAGCTGGTGTGTCGCAAGTTTTGAACAGATACACATACTCCTCTACTCTCTCACATTTGAGAAGAACAAACACGCCTATCGGCCGTGACGGTAAGCTGGCCAAGCCAAGACAATTGCACAACACCCACTGGGGGTTGGTATGTCCCGCAGAAACTCCAGAGGGTCAGGCTTGTGGTTTGGTCAAGAACCTCTCCTTAATGTCCTGTATATCTGTTGGAACTGACCCACTGCCAATTATTACATTTCTGAATGAATGGGGTATGGAACCATTAGAAGACTACGTTCCACATCAATCCCCTGATGCCACGAGGGTATTTGTGAACGGTGTATGGCATGGTATTCATAGAAACCCTGCAAAGCTGGTAGATACTATCAGAAAGCTTAGAAGAAAAGGTGATGTTACGCCAGAAGTTTCTATCGTTAGAGATATTCGTGAAAAAGAGCTCAAGATTTTCACTGACGCTGGAAGAGTTTATCGCCCGTTATTCATTGTTGATGAAAATGAGTCGACTGGGGTCAAGGAGCTCAAATTAAGAAAAGGTCATGTTAGAAAATTAATGATGACTGAATATCAAGATATCGAAGGTGGCTTCGAAGAAGAAGATATAAACTATACTTGGACATCTTTGCTGAATGAAGGTCTGGTGGAGTATATTGATGCGGAGGAAGAAGAAACGATCCTGATTGCCATGCAGCATGAAGATCTGGATCCTTCGTTCGAGGCCGATGATCCTGAGGGTGAATTGGACCCTGCTAAGCGTATCAAAGCTATTCACCACTCTAATACATTCACGCATTGCGAAATCCATCCTTCCATGATTCTAGGTGTTGCAGCCTCGATTATTCCATTCCCTGATCATAATCAATCTCCTCGTAACACATACCAATCCGCTATGGGTAAGCAAGCTATGGGTGTCTTCCTGACTAATTATAGCGTCCGTATGGACACAATGGCCAATATTCTGTACTACCCTCAGAAGCCTTTGGGTACTACTCGTTCCATGGAATATCTTAAGTTCAGAGAGCTGCCAGCTGGTCAAAATGCTATTGTCGCTATTGCATGTTATTCAGGTTACAACCAAGAAGATTCTATGATTATGAATCAATCGTCAATTGACCGTGGTTTATTCAGATCACTTTTCTTCAGGTCTTACATGGATCAGGAGAAGCGTATCGGTATGTCCATCACTGAGTCTTTTGAAAAGCCTCAGCGTACCAATACTTTAAGAATGAAGCACGGAACCTACGACAAGCTGGATGATGACGGTCTAATTGCACCCGGTGTGAGAGTATCAGGAGATGATATGATTATAGGTAAGACGACCCCCATTCCACCAGACGCCGAGGAGCTCGGTCAGAGAACTGCATTTCACTCTAAACGTGACGCCTCGACGCCTCTCAGAAGTACTGAAAACGGTATTGTTGATCAAGTTTTGATTACCACAAACCAAGAGGGTTTGAAGTTTGTCAAGGTTAGGGTTAGAACAACTAAGGTTCCTCAAATTGGTGATAAATTCGCATCTCGTCACGGTCAAAAGGGTACTATTGGTATTACCTACCGTAGAGAGGATATGCCATTCACGGCCGAAGGTATTGTGCCGGACTTGATCATCAATCCCCACGCCATTCCCTCTCGTATGACAGTCGCGCATTTGATTGAATGTCTGCTGAGTAAAGTTGCCGCTCTGTCGGGTAATGAAGGTGATGCTTCTCCATTTACAGATATCACAGTTGATGGTATTTCGAGACTGCTGCGTGAGCATGGTTACCAATCCCGTGGTTTTGAAGTCATGTACAATGGTCACACTGGTAAGAAGCTGATGGCTCAAATTTTCTTCGGGCCTACTTACTATCAACGTTTGAGACATATGGTGGACGATAAGATCCATGCCAGAGCTCGTGGTCCTGTGCAAGTTTTGACTAGACAGCCCGTTGAAGGTAGATCAAGAGATGGTGGTTTAAGATTCGGTGAAATGGAACGTGATTGTATGATCGCTCACGGTGCAGCAGCTTTCTTGAAAGAAAGACTGATGGAAGCATCAGACGCATTCAGAGTACACATATGTGGTGTATGTGGTTTGATGACTGTGGTTGCGAAGCTCAAGCATAACCAATTTGAATGTCGGGGTTGCAAAAACAAAATTGACATATACCAAATTCACATTCCTTACGCTGCCAAGCTGTTATTCCAAGAACTAATGGCCATGAACATTGCCCCTCGTCTATACACTGATCGTTCGAGGGATTTCTAGGTCGAAAAGCTGATGACCTGTGTAACATTACATATGAGACAATAGTGAGGACTAAAAATCCGTAGCTGCTCGGAGTTACCTTTAATGCATTAACTATGTACAGGAACATCTAACGACGATCTAATCTTGCTCCAGCTCCTTTAGCTTTTTTAATATCTTTGGTTGCTGGTCAACGAAGGCAGCGATGTTGTTGGTGTAAGGGTGTTCGCTACCATCAAACACCTTCAGTCTCTGGAGCCTGGGTTTCCGCAGTTTGTTTTTGGGTAGCATGCCGCTCACTGCCTTTCTCAGTAATTCTCCGTAGCCTTTGTTTTCTGCCATTTTCTGCATAGTGGTTAGCTTCAAATGGCCTGGCTTTTGAGAGTGCGACCAGTACGTCTTTTGCTCAAACTTTTTACCAGTGACACGCAGCTGCTGGCAATTAGTAACCACAACGTAATCCCCTGAATCCTGACTTTGATGATATACCGGTTTGTGCTTTCCCATCAATGTAAGGGCGATTGACGACGCCAACCTACCCAATGTTCTCTTGTCCTGTGCAACGTCGACATGATGCCAAAGGCGTGCAAACGCCAGCCCTGTGTGACCAAGCTTTTGTGACATGTAGAAAATAGGCTCTGAGGAGAATCAACTTCTTGCTGAGTTGACTTTTCCAATTATCTTGTTTCCTAGATCCAGTTTTTGAAGACATTTAGTTCCAGATAGATTTCTACCAAAAAATTTTATTCGTCAAAAGTGCTATCAACAAGTAACCTTCAAACATTTGGAAGTTCGTTGATCAATAAACTTCTGCATGTTTTATTTTACCGCGCAAGAAGCAGGAGGACGAAGACTCAATTAGCTGCAGTGGGCCTCGATCAAGATAGATATCATACTTCATAGCTGATATGTTTTTTTTCAAGGACCTTTCATTGAATATTACGTTGCATCCATCGTTTTTTGGTCCTCAGATGAAGCAATACTTGAGGACGAAACTACTGCAAGAAGTGGAGGGTACGTGTACCGGTAAATTTGGCTACATTTTGTGCGTGTTGGACTGTGAAAATGTAGAGATAGAGAGGGGAAGAATTCTTCCAGGGGATGGTTCAGCTGAGTTCACCGTAAAATACAGAGCAGTAGTGTGGAAGCCCTTCAAGGGCGAGGTTGTTGACGGAGTGGTATCTAGTTGCACCAACCTGGGGTTTGAGGTCGATGTTGGCCCATTATCTGTCTTTGTATCGCCTTTCCTGATGCCCGAAGACTTATCATATAACAGCGGGTCAAATCCACCGTCCTACCAGAGCTCAGAACAAATTATAACAAAAGGTTCGAGGGTACGGTTGAAAGTGGTGGGTGCCCGTAGTGAGGTGAATTCTATTTACGCAATTGGCAGCATCAAGGAGGATTACCTGGGTGTCATTTGATTATTAGACTGAGCCTCTTCCTTTCGTTAAAGAGACGCTTAGATCTATGTGTGTGTGTGTGTGTATTAACAACTATATTAAAACAGGACGAAGAGGCCCAAAAGGAAAACTCAGCAGTGAGGTAGACGAACTCGAAGAAGACAAAAGCCAATAAACACACTTCTCAAGAACCTAGTGCGAAGTCAAATATAACTGATCAAAACTGTTCCCAACAATGTTGCAATTTTTTTTTTTTTTTGGCCTTAAAACTGCTTCTGGATAACCATTTTACGCCTCAATTCAAAGTGCCCTCCGATGTTCTTTAAGTCTCCTCCCTCTTTCCATTGACCCTCGTAAAGTCCGCTAGTTATAGCGTCGGTGACGACCTTCGACTTCGTGAGATAATATGCGTCCTCTAATTTGATGACGCAGTTGTGCCATGGCGTAGGTATATGCAATAGGTCTTCAAATGATGGCTCCTCGTAGTTATCCAAAGACCTCACCGTCCTACACTGCTGTCCAGAAATGATCTTTATACCAAATTTGGGGCCAGAATTGGTATGAGCATGAATTGAAAAGCGCATATGATGAGGAAACAACAACTCAACAAGATTTGAGTAGGCATCATTCCTCTTGATCATTTCAAAAGCAACCTTGGAGACGACTTTCTTGAAAGACTTTCTTGAAACGTCCTTAAAGTGAGGAAGATGGGAAAGATCATCAATCATGAATCTAGAAAACCCTCTGAAAAGGTGCAATCTGGGATGGTTAGGGATTTGGATCTGTCTTTTCAATCTTCCATCGTCGGTATCAAAACCTTTCATCAGAATTTTTCTTGATAATTCAGATATCTCACAGATTTTAGAGCCCGTGTAATGAGGTAAGTCCATTTCTGCTATCATATCCTCATCAAAGTCTGCTACGGAATCTTTTTGGAAAAAAAGCTCCTTGAGACCAACGAAGCCAACCGAATCGACACCAGGTGTAGCAATTTTTTGATACAAGTCGTGGAGTCTTTCAGTATAGCTATCCACAACGTCGTCATCAACACCGATACAGTCACTGAAAACGTGTCCGTCACTTACGATCCAAAGCTTCATTCCTGGGGGGTAGAATTTGCACACCTCTCTTGTTGCAGCTGCCAATCTTTTGAGTGCAAGTTCCTCGCCTTTGTCTGGTGCGACTCCGTAAACTTTTTCTATGTTCGATGACTTGCAAGGGAATGCTGGCAAAATACATTCAATCTTCAAATATCGATCAGTGAAATATTTCACCTTTTCGAGAAAGTGTTCACGACCGCCCAGGTTCCACTCGTCGTTTTTGGTGGTATTTTTCAAATTCTCAGCGAAATAATCGGTAAATTTCTCTGCATACATCCGCGAGTGACTTATTGAAGGGGTTTCATCAAGTTCTACTCTGGTTTGCTCTAGGATGTGCCAGATTAGCCAGTTATTGAAGTCATTTTCGTGTTCAATGGTAGTGATAATTCCTCGAACTTGGTGTTCACCTTGGCGGCAAAGTTCCGAGACCTTGATAGGGATTCCATTGATATTGGTAAACTCTTCTGCGAATTTTGCCTCAATGATACGCTCAGTAATTCCCGGCCCTACTTTTTGAACCTGCCCATTCCTCAAGTACGGCAAAAAGCTTTCCCACTTTTTCGAGAATTCAGCCTCCTGCTTGTCCTGAATAGCATTGATGCTATATGAAGTAGCATTCCTGGTATATAGACACAAGACTTTGCTGTATGTGGACATGTTCTGAACGCCATGTGGAATGGCAGGTTCTTCGCCAAAACTTGGAACAGTTTCTTTCATTGGTAAGGGAGCACGATGGATCCAGTGCGAGACTTCGAAAAATTGAGTATGGATATCAAAGACGTTTAAATATCCTAAAGCTTCATTGAACGGAGGTTTCACAATTCGCAACTCTCAAGCTGCGCATGTGGCATGAGAATAATGTCTGTGCGGGTCATTCTACTGAAATTATTAATGCGCAGTCGCATAATTGTTCCTCGGCAGTTGGCTCCATCACTGGAGTTCTGCAGAATTACGAAAAATCAATTATTGAAATGTCCAAAGGCATTGCGCGGCTGTTACTGAATATTTCGTTAATGCGACAGCGCAAATCCTTTTGCAACAATCACCGAAGCACTAGCATCTCTGCGAGCTAGATTATGCAAGGTACTGGTTTACCATTAATGGAGGTTCCATTTCGGTACGGCTATTTTTGATCATTAAGAGGTCCCACTCAAGTGCTTGCATAATTTACGCAATCCCAAAATTAATTTGGCGCTCAGCTTCTCAATCTATCAATATAATCGCGCCTCTCCATGCAGCAAGAAAGTCCTCGGCGTGCAGACGCTACTGTAAGTCAGTGGAAGGGTGAAACTTTACATTTTATTAATTTTTCAGGAATTAGAAGTGGCAGGCCTTGAACATCTGTTAGTACCAGAGAGAGTTCTAGAAGTACTCAGTTGCGGTTACGAACTTTTCAGAAATTGAATTCTCAATGCATTGAACTCAAGAATAGTTTTTGAGCACTTTTACTACATGTTTATTTTCTCACCTTTGAAGCTGACTTCAAGAATCGGTCTGGGGTGAAATGAAGTTTCACTTATACTTTGCAACGTTTGAATGGTATAAGGAAGCGGCATTTCAATAAGCCCAGATGAAATTCAAGGTGGACGAGAGTAATAGGAAAAACGCTCATAGCAGGTAGGCCGAAATGAACTCTATTCTTTGGGGATTGATTGGTGTTATTTTCTTCTTGATTTTGAGAATTGTCGTTCCGCCTTTCAATTTTCCAAGAAATATTCCAACAATCCCATTCTATGTGACATTCCTTGCCACAATCTGGGACTTGGATCAGGAGGATATTTTCAACCTATACCTTAGAGAACCTTTGGAGAAATATGGAGCGGTGAAACTTTACTTTGGCTCACGGTGGAATATTGTCGTATCGCGACCAGAGTTTTTGGCCCAGATGTTCAAGGACGAAGACACATTCGCAAAGAGTGGCAACCACAAAAAAATACCTTACGGTGTTATCGCAGCGTACACTGGTGAAAATGTCATATCTGCTCATGGTGCTATCTGGAAAACTTTTCGTCGGGCTATCACTCCAGGTCTGCAATTATTTGATCACACTCCTCTTGTGAAAAATGCAGACCTCTTCTGCTCTTTAATATCAAAGCGACTGACAAAAAGTGGAAGTAGTAGTATTGGAGGGTCAACGTCGAGCCTCGATGAAAAAGAGTCCTGGCAGTTTCCAACTGCAGCTTCTGGTACCTTATTAATGTCAGAGCTCATCCAAAGGCTTAGTTTGGCAAACATATCCGAGGTCGCACTTGGTTTGGATATTGGAACTTTGACAGAAGAGAGCCCTGAGCTGCATTTAAAGCTGAAAAACGTTAAGAGCCACATATTCAAATCGCTCTATTTGAATTTCCCATTATTAGACAAACTTCCAATTCCTTCACGCCAACGCGCGAGAGGTTATGTTGAAGATTTCAGAAGATGCTTGATGAAAGCTGTCGAGATGAACTTGCTTAACAATTACACTTTTGAACAGACATCATTCTCCTCGTCTGACCTTATCCGTAGTTATAATCGGGAGGAGATATCAAAGAAACAACTTATCGACAATATTGTCATCATAATGGTCGCTGGTCATGAAAATCCACAACTTTTACTAACGACGTGCTTTTACATGTTTGGTAAAAACAGAAAATGGCAAGATCTCGTTCGCGAGGAAGTACAAGGCTGTGGCATCGAAAACCTCAATGACCTTCCCTTATTGAATAGCTTCATATTTGAATGCATCCGAATGTATCCGCCATTGTCTCAAATAATCAACCGCTGTACTACGAAAAAGTGCGTTTTGGGAACGGATATTGTTTTGCCTGAAAATGTCTACTTAGGTTACAACGTCTATTCAACTGGCCGTTACAAGTCCGCCTGGGGCGATAATGCTGACTGCTTCATCCCTGAACGTTGGGGCAATAACATAGAAGAAATCACGAAAGAATGGAGGCATCGAAAAAATACCTGTGCAATGGCTGCCTTCCATGGAGGCCGCCGTGCGTGCTTGGGGGAAAAACTTGCTTTAATGGAAGTTCGCATAGCGATGGCAGCAGTTCTAAAGAATTTTGAATGGACACTTGCTGCAAGTTGGGTGGACAAGGTTACGCCCGCCGGACCACTATGTCCTGCAGGCCTTGAGATTGAAATTTCCGAACTCAGCAAGCACTAGTTCATTTGATTGTCGATGTTTATATAGCTGATGACCTAGCCGCTTCTTCTAGTGCTGCATAGACTTGATTCCAAAAAAAATCGAAATTCAAGTTAAAGCCCACAATTGTTCCTTTGTTGGAGTTGATTGGGTACTCTTTCAGAACTTCAGTTTTACCAAGGTCAGGGCTATTTTCGTCTTCAATAGCGCTTAAATCTAACCGTTTATATGAGAATTCAATTGTTTTAGGTGACTCTAGCCCGTAAAATTCTAAAAGCGGCATTAAAGTTAAAGGATCATGGACTGGAGGACCAGCTTCAAAGCCTTGTGCATCCTTATAGCTATGCGCAAAGAACAAAAACAGCTCATAGAATAATTTTCTCAATTTTGAACTACCATCCCCAAGCACTTGCGACTCTACAGACTTCGTGGCAATGGCTTTGTGAGTTAAGTCCAAAGGAATGAGAATACACTTATAGTTAATGCTTGGGTCTTGGAAAAGGAAGTTAGCAGCCTGAGGATCAATCCATATGTTGAATTCCGCAGTGTCTTTGACATTGCGATTGCCTTCACGAATGCCACCTCCCATAATACTGATGAATTTAATCTTTGGTTTTAGGTGAGGCTTTTGCCTCAGTAGGGTAGCCACCGACGTTAAGGAACCCGTTGAAACTACGGATATTTCGCCAGGATATGATTCAACAGCTTTTTCCATTGCTGTCAAGTAGTCGACATCCGTCTGCAAACTGGCTTTTGGGACTGGCAACAAATCGGTTCCGTCCAACCCAGATTCCCCGTGTATATCGGGTGCATAGATAGCTTCACGGACCCAGGGTCTTTGTGCCCCAGCATACACAGGAATCTGACGTGATTTGCCCATTGCAGTGAGTAGGGAAAGTGTGTTATAAGCGGTCTTTTTTGGTGGAGCATTTCCGTAAGATGCACTAATTCCTAGAAGTTCGAATTGTGGCAAGAAAGCTGCCATTAATATCCCTACAGCATCATCGTGACCAGGATCACAGTCTAACCAAAGAGGTATTTTATCATAAGATGTTTGAGAGTCTTGAAGCATTTCAAAATGTCGACGCTTCTAGCGTTGAGTTTCTAAAGATAAGGATATTCGAGAGATATTATATAGTTATCTCGACCTTTATGGGAGGGACAGTCACGAGATCCACAAAGATAACCTTTGTATTAGTAAACGGTTAAGGTAATCTTGACTCGAGCATCAGCTAATTCTTATACATTGCCTACTACTGATTTTCATTTAGTCGGTATCAGATAATTTACTGCCTAGCAGCAAGATCAATGTAAATCCGAGGTCAAAAGGTGGAAATGCTTTCATATCCCGATTACTTCGAGTGAATTAAAAACCAGAAACTAACCGCTACCAATGCACTTTTGAAACTATACCCATACTTTGCAGTGCCAAAACTTTAGAAGTTTATTCTGTAGTTTTACAATCTGAGTGGCTTTTCTCACTTAACACATGCTGCCAAAGTAAAGAAATAATCCAGAATATGTATAGAGATCATAAGTTCCTGGAAGAAATATATTTCTTACCTTTTGATTATAGAGAACGTAGCCTTGCAGTGCCAAACGCTTGATTAACCTTACCTACACTTTTTTTTTCTCTTTCTCCGTAAGATTTTAGCGCTTATGCAAGCTTAGTAATCGTGCAGATCTCGAGACAATGGGTTATTCATTATACCTTTATACACGATTTTATGAGCATGAGATACAAAGATGAGCGGCAGGTGGTAAAGTGTTCGATCAAATATTTTAGCACATAAGCGGCCATATTCGTGATTAGAATCGAAACCATCGGTATAGAAATTCCGAGCTACTGGAATTGAAGGCGGCAAAAATGAATACTAACTTTCGAAAATTCATGATGTGTTATAGCACCTTTTAAAATTTACCATATGTGTTATTAGATGTTTTTAATTACCGTAGCTACAAGGTTGGTGAAGCAAAACCACCCAGCTAGGAGCGTCGTCATTTTCGAGGTCGTAGTGAACAAGAGACGAATATAGTCAGTTGTAAATATCCATATTGTAGATCAGGACATTTCAGGCGAGTGGCAAGGGCAGTTAATCTATACTTTTCTTGGTAAATTGCGGAAACGGAACAGCCCTAAAGACCAGGCCTTGAAGGTTACTTTCAGATGCAGTTCACCATCATCAAACCCAGTTTTTTCCTCCATAGCGACTTCATCTCTAGCAACAAGAAGTCCTCTCAATACCCAAAGTGAAAGCGCCGAACCCAAGTAGCAGAAACCTGAAAACAAAGCCGTCTTAATGTAAGCATTTCCGCTGGTGCTATTGTTATTGCGCAGTTCGAGTCCAATTATAGGTGCAGTAGTACCACATAAGCTGACATATATCCATATCATGTCCAGGCATGCGCTCATCTTGGGCAAACCCACGACGCGTGTTATCAAAGGCGCTAAGAGCGTCCAGACACTGCCCATAAAAGAACCAGCAATAAGTGCAAAGACAAGTGCAGTCGCAAAATTTCGACATGGAATCCACATGGCCAAGCTGAATACTGCCACAATCAAATGTGCAAGGATACCAACACTGACAGTACCTATGTAGTCCGCAATAACACCAACAATTGGCCTTCCTATAAGCGCACCCACACTGATCATGCACGAAACGATGGATCCTTGCTTTTGAGAGTAGCCCAATGAGACAGTGAAAGCCGACATCGAATACAGCAAAACCACATATCCCAACATGGTAAATGACACAGCGCAAACAATGAGCCAGTAACCATAACTCTGCAGTACTTGAGTGTCATAAAAGCGGTATTTAGGCTTTTTATCACCGTAGATGGCTTTCAAGCGAGTTCTAGTGAATAAAAGAGCTATACTACTCAGACAGGTGCACATAATGCACTGCGTGATCAAGGCCCACTTTACACTGTGCAACTCCATAATCCGCTCCATGCCCAAATTAAAGATAATTCCACCCAAGCCCGAGCCTGAAGCGGCAATTCCCATGGCGATACCTCTTTTCTTGCGGAAGAACTGGGGCACGAGAGTCATAGCAGGCATACTGATGCTCGCTAAACCAAACCCAATGAGCACACCTTGGGTAAGGTAAAGTTGCCAGAGCTTTGTAGAGAATGCAGCGAGAAGTAGGCCCGAGCCCTGTAGAATTATGCCGATTCCTATCACAAATTGAGGACAGGTGCTATGCGTAAGGAAACCAATTGCTGGACCAAAAAGCTGACCAATCCCAAAAGCCAGACCGCCTACAGCGGCGTAATCGAGTTTACCAGCACCTTTGAAGCGGTTATTTTCCAGATATTGGGCCAGATAAACGGCGTATGCGGAGTTACTGCCGTAGGCAGAAAAGTTATATGCAAAAAAAGCGGCCACCACAGCCCACGCCCAAAACCCACCATCAGGAATGGCGATCCGATTATTATCTTCATCTACCGGAACGTCGTTGATGGCCTCATGCTTGTCTTCGCTACGCTCATCAAGGCTCGAGTTAGCGCAAGTGTCTTCGCTCGTTCGAAATGACATTATTTTGAACAATCGATTCTTAGATGATAGTTGAGGATACCAGAGTGTGCAAAAAGTATCGCGTAGTCAAGGGCCGTCGTTGAGTTAGTTTTGTTTGCTCTGCACCTCTTCCTATACTGCAGCGTATGCAAATCGATGAAAAATTTTATGGAAAACGTAGCAATCGACTCTTTTCTCTGTAATCGGACCTTTTGAAATATCAAATCCTTCTGATTCAGATAGGTTCAGAATTTAAAATCCCGAGAATTTTTTTCACTTCTTTACTTTCAACAGAAGCTCTCACGTCGGCTTCGAATCTCAGTTTGTATGCTTTTAGAGTTTGAAGATTCTAAAATTCTTGGCTTTTGGTTTTCGATAAGACTCGAAATACTATCTCCTTCAAACCTAACTTGTGTGCTGTAACGCATCAAATTCCAGACAAAACAGTTCACTTACAGTCTATACTTATACCTTATCGTTGTGGTCAACTTGCTCTTAGCTGCCAAGGAGTTTATATTCAGCGCCAAGATTTGTCACAGCCCATAGCTCTGGTTTCTACGTGCCGATTTTCGGTCATTCTGCAAATTAACGGCGAAAGTGTATATAAACGGAGAAATTCGGAAATAAAAGGGCAATAAATTGTAGCATCATATACGGAGGTGCATTTTGGCGCTTTTAAATGGCAATCGTGTATCGAAGCATCTGATGAGTTCCGGAGTTTGTAGAATTATCAAGTATGAGTGTTATGGGTTTTTGCTTTGTATTAGAGGTGTTGAAATTGTTGGAGCTAGACCGTATTGATGTGAGATGGTACAGGTTGCATTGTGACATATTAGTACGAAGTGATCTGGGATTGAATATAGCAGTGAAAGAAGAGGTAGATAAGAAGTAGTCGAACGTTTGGCTAATAAGCTAGAGCGTTTGACTGCTCTTAACAAGTGACGACGGCTTACTCCATAGGCGTGATTTTAAAATTGCACTTATTGCCAAGTGTCGGCCTACAGATTAGTATAAATACAGATGATTTGATTGAGAAGCAAGATTATATTCTTGGTATAATGTAACCCGTAGAGATATTTACAATAATCATGTGTGAATTTAAGCAAATGCTCTCTCGTCCCCGAAACTTAGTCACTGGAACAAATAAGATTTTTGTCAAAGATCTAGACTCGCTACAATAAAAAAGTGTTTGAAGGGGGTTGAAGAATCGTTTAATTACAATCGAAAAATATTGAGGCGAGTCTGAATCTTCGATTGAAAGTTTGTTAATTCCAATTTCAATGT
>JAKTSC010000068.1:0-48126 GCA_030580015.1 Lachancea waltii | reverse complement strand
TCTGTTTTTTTTTCTGTTTTTTTTTTTTTTTTTTTTTTTTTTTTTTTTTTATTATTTGGGTTTCATTTAGCGCGCCATTTATTGTTAAAGTGATGTATAGTCTTGCCAAATGATTCCGTAATCACTACTCACAGTGTTCTGTCACTGAATCGTTTACATCTATATTGAAAGGTTTAGAGCTCTGCACAACCCAACTCAAGTCTTGACGATTTCAAACATTCGAGTATACACGTTTTCGCTATGAAGCATTAGGGAGCCACTCATGGTCCGAGAGGTGCAAACAATGAACGTACTCACTGATCGGCAGGATCTATATAACAGAAAGATGCCGTTTCCTTGTTTAATATTATACAAATGTATGTCCTTTTTTTGGAACCATCATGCAAACCACTGCTGAATTTCCTGAACAACATCTGCTGGGTACCGGTGAAACATAGCCATAGCCTCCTCCTGAGGCAAGGTGCCCAAAAGCTTCTTGGTAGACTCGACAACAGCCGTTGCATTCTTGCCTACCAGAGATTTGTGGTGAAGGGCTTGCACAACACTATCCACCACGTGAGAAATCATGGCTTGATTACACACAGCAGGTGAGTTAGAGTCAATCAAATGTGCCAGGAATCTATAGTTGAAGGCGGCGGCCTCCTCATCTTGGATTATAGGGAAGGTTTTCAGCCAGCTGGTCACATAATCATTAAAGTTTGGGACGCTTGTGCCAAAGCTATGCAGAATTTTCGCGATGGCAGCGCTTGCGTTCTCTGTAGAGGTGATATTCTCCTCGGATTTCGAATCAGGTATAGAGATGACCCGCACCAGGATATCTAGCGATTCGGAACACTCCTGCGCATACACTGAACGGCTGTGTTGTGCACAGACGCCAATGACATATGATGCTGCCTGGCGGATTGATGCTTCGGGAGAAACAAGATACTCTTTGACTTCGTTGATAAAACTGTCCTTAAACATCTCCGTAGCAGGACCGGCAGTTTCGACCATATCACCAATAGCACAGAGAGCGAATAACGTCAGAATGACCTCGCTGTCTCTCAAGTAAGTACTAATAAGTGGCCACAGAGATTGAAACTGATTGAGGTATGCTCCACCAGTCGATTTGAAAACTGCGGCCAAAGACTTATTGATATCATCCAGTAAGTCTTCGTCAGTATAGTCCTCGAAATCGTCGTCCACATCTTCATTAAATTCATCCTCCTGGTTGCGACGCTGCTTCACACGCTCGTAGATGTCCGAAAGATTAGCCGACATACCCTTGGTGTACTGGGCCAGTTGGTCCTCATTCAAACTATTTTCACCCATTATGGCTAACCCATCCACCAAAGCTGTATGATATATTTGGGTGATTTCTGGCATTGGTTCCGAAATCATTCCATTCAGAAGCTTAGTAGATGCTAAATGCCACAGTTGCAAGACATCCGCATTTTGCACACCAGTAGCAGACACTAGCGCAGAGAGTAGGACTGGAATCAGACCGGCACCCGTCGCTCTAACGCCGTCGTGCAAGTAAAAATCGATAGATGGGACCGCAATTTCTTTCATAATTTCACCCACATAGACTGCGAAGAAATTTTTTAGGATCGTAGTGTAAACTTGAAGTAACTCCATAGCTGATACCTTGTCATCCAATATCGATGTATGGATTGCAATGTGTTTGCCTTGAATTTGAACAACATCCCAGTCGGAATATTGTTGAAAGTTTGCAGCATCTTCTTCCTCAATCAAACTGACATCTTGGGTGGCTTTGGCTGTCTCTAGAAGAGGTGGAATGACTACAGGTAGTAATGGCACAAAATCTTCTCTTAGGATGCGACAGATCCTACTCCAGCCATGTTCTAAGTAAGACTTCATTGGGTCATCATCTTCAATTCCTTGGTTTTGGTAAGCGATGAAAAGCTCGATCAGTTCCTGAGATTGGGTTAGGAATTTTTCTTTACCCACAGCAAGTGCTATCAATGTTGAACACTCGATACACTTACCTTTGAGTAGCCTGTTGGCATTTCCAGTATCCGTCTTTAGCACATTGATCAAAAGAGGCATCAATGTGTCGTAATACTTGATAAATTTCTTTTCCGCAGCTTCTGCAATGAATGCTATAGTAGTTAGCGCCTGTTCCTGAACGTAAAATTTCGTACTTTGTAGTAGCGTGAGCAGGTTCGTTAACAGATCGTCCAAATATGGCTCCAAAATGGTCTGGGTGGCATGTTCAGAAAAATTCACGAGTGCGGCAGCGGCATGCGTTTGTACTCTATCAACCGACTGAGGCGTGAGTTTGGAAATGAGAGGAGGTAAAATACGTTCATGGGAAGTTCTCTGAATTAGCGGGGCAAAATCAGTTGAGATTTGTCCCAGTGCGTTACAGCATCCATATTGAACTCTTGGATGAGGATCATTGATCAAAGGAATAATCATATCTAGAATCTTTGGAATCTCTCCGATAAGAACATCTCTGCACCCTTCTGCGGCTGAAGAAAGGGCCATCAAAGCACCAAATCTTTCTCTCCATTCGGAGGAGGAGACCATTTGCTGCAAATACTGGAAAAGCGGTGGAGCAAGATATTTTCCTCCTAGTTTCAACGACACACGGTCCAAGGCTTGGCGAGCGTGGTCATAAGTAACCTCTTCTTCGTCTTCTTCAGTATCATCAGAGTTATGCCATTCTGAAGCTTGGTCGTCATCTACAGAAACCTCAGTCATCATAATTAGAGTATTCATGATCAATGACTGGGCATAACTAGGAAGCGCTTTGCACATTTGAGGAGCGCTCTCACTGAATGCAGTGAGCAACTCTAGGGCGGTTGTTCTTGCAGAGGTTTCTAGCTCTTTGTTTTTTATGACGATATCTGCAAATTGAATCATTTGATCAAACATGTTTTTGAACAGTTTGGGAGCTAGCTCTACTAACTCGATCAAAGATTCGAAGACAGAGGCCAAGGCGTCATCCTTGCCATCATCTAGAAAGTTAGGCAGACTGTTTAGCAGACTAGGTAACAACACGCCAAGTTTCGACCAGTGCTGTTTAGGAAGCTGCTTGAAGTAACCCACGAATGCAGTAACCGCTGCCACCTTTACATTGTCATCTGCATCGGTAAAACCGGCTTCAAATATAGGAAGCACGTTGCTGACATCTACGGCATTGATGAGATGTGGAACAGAAGTGAAAATTCTAAAACTTGATTCGCGGAAGTTTGGATCAGGGTTTTTGATCGCCTCAAAAAGAGCTTGGAGTAAGGCAGACCAGTCTGGCAGATCTTCCTGAGCACATTCAGCGATCGCGTCAGACAGTTTGTGCCTAATTCCCCCCGGTCTATCCGTAATGAATCCCTTCAGCAAAGTTGCACGTATCTGGTTCAGAGCCGTTTCGCTGATGTGTGTAATGTTTTTAGCGATTATAACAGTTTTGGAGGAAGGAGGCGCTCTTAGTGCGAGTTTACGAAACAGCACCGCCGATAGAGCAGCCAGAGTCATTTCTGTGGAAAACGCGGCTTGCTCTGATAGAAAGATCAGAAGAGCCTCTATATTGTCTGGAGTTATCCAGTCTTTGTTCAGGGTCTCTTCAGCAGCAGCACGAATGCCATTATCCGGAGATGAGAACCCGTTCAAGACGTTGATCAAGGTAGAGTTTACCTGTTCAGGAAGCGCCGACATGAAATCAATTTTTCACAACAAACCTATCTTAAGAGCCCAACTCTTGAAGCTCAATTCGAGTAACAGCCCAGGGTGCCTCTCTTATGATGCCCTTACAAATTGGCTTCTTGACCACAGTAATTCTTGGTCTTAGTGGTAACGTTTAGGAAAAGTTTTCATAATACAAGATCAACTAGATTAAATCGTTATCGACGAAACGTTTGGCGTCACAGTTTAGACTTTGGCTCTTAGATCATAAAGCTCGACGGGCAAACACCAACGGCTCGAAGTCAAAGCTGGGGTGCTTGCTTGGCCATGAAACTAGGAGTCTACGATTGTATACCAGTTCAACCGTACTAGGTTGAAAGAGAGCAAGTTCATGTAAAATTGGTTCAGAGGCTTTGTTAAGGGGGCGAATGCAAGGGTCGTACACCATGGTAAATATTCGAGGGACTGAACACACTTCCGCGGTACTACACGAGTAGATCTTTTTGCATTGTTGCAAAAAAGGGAAAGCATTTGAATTGGTGCCGTTGCTGAAAGGAAACAAGACTATTCGAACAAATTGTCGTTGAAAATCCCTTTGAGGGACACCATCATCGAGCGGGTACAGTAATGTTAATAAAAGCTAGGGGGATCAAGCTGGGAATCCCGAGTTCTATGTCAAAGGACTCTTGTGAACCTTTCTGGATTTTTTTGTCTGCTGCATTCTGAAGGGATGCAGATTGAGAAAGAGAAATGACCTGGAGAGATAACGACTTGAGAAGTGCGCTTTAGCGTACTTCAAAACAAAAACGAAGACCACCCCGCAGCTCATCAAAAACCAGATTTCAACATGATCACCCGTTCTCACATTACAAATGACAACAAGAAGAAAAAAAACGTTTACCTCCGATACCCTACCCCTGGTACCGCCCTTCTGGCTGCCCTACCAACGGCTCCTACAAACTAGTGGTGAATACCGCACAAAAAACCTCTCGTCATCGCAAAATCTGCCCTTTCCAATTCCCCAATAACAACCCTTCAACGGCCCGCTACGAAATTATATGCACATATTATCCGCACCAACCCTCAGCATCTGCATAATCTCTCCTCTCGCTGCATACCGCGTTTCCTATCCCACGGCCCTATCGGTGTATGTTAAACAATTTCACTTCAAAAGCTTATCTCTAGATCCTTCGCTCACCGCTTGACCCTTTCGTGAACACAGGTTATGCACGAAAGAGGATCCCACCACCCTGTGCGTACTTCACTGCGTCTGGTCTTGGCATTTGGCTTGCCTTCCAAGTTTCGCAGACCATCCACAATTTCCGTTTCAACTGCGGTCTCCCTGTCCGTCCATGACGCTAAATACTGCTGACAAACTTACTTTCACTAAACAGGTTCACATGACCAAGGACTTTGTACCGTGGTGAACGCTGTTTGACCCTGTTCTGAGCTTCGAGCGATTCCTGAACCAAGCCTCTGCAGCACTCC
Organism: Lachancea waltii; assembly: GCA_030580015.1. Classification (NCBI taxonomy): domain Eukaryota; kingdom Fungi; phylum Ascomycota; class Saccharomycetes; order Saccharomycetales; family Saccharomycetaceae; genus Lachancea; species Lachancea waltii. The sequence goes on along the minus strand of JAKTSC010000068.1, from coordinate 43,014 downwards.
GATGGCCATTCCTCAGAGTCATCCTCATATCTTGGCATTATTTGACTGCTTCTCTGACACATTTGGCTTTTGGTGCGATGGCGGCCGTCTTGTTGTTTGGCGCACGGCTGCAGGTTCCGCGGAAGCGGAAACGGCCACAGAACGGGGATATTTTTTCAGGTTGATTAATGCCACGGCGTACGACGACAATGGCAAGAAGAGAGATGTGGCAAATCAAGGAAAGAATCCTGGATATAAAGAGGCGCTCAACAAGACCAGTGTGGGAGTCTCTGATTGAAGGAAGAAAGAGAGCGGTAGATTCGAAAACGAGAGAACCCTGCTAGACCGAGAGCTTGAGGGTGAACAGAGCCGCAAGCGACAAAAGAGAAAGGGTCTGAAGTTAAACGAGAGACAAAGAGAAAACGAAGAGAAAAGCTTCGGGAGTAGAAGTGTAACAGAAACAGCGCTCTTGAGGTAAATACAGAGTTTCTTCACAAGACGCTGGTATTTTAAGGTTTTTTGCTTGTTTGCTAAAGCCAATTGCAGAACGAGCACGTGAGTAGCGAGCGAGTTCAACAACTCCGGAGAGAAACGCAAGTCGCAAGGTTTAAAAGCGAAAAGAACACAAGAGTCGAGGTCAGTATGCTATCGTCGACAAGCGCTTCTGAGAACGCATCAGAAAAGGATCAAGTCATATCCATCCATGCCGGCAATGCGCCTCACCAGCGGCACTTCACAAAGGGCGAAGATGCTGGTATTGCCATTGCTAACGAGACGGATGCCGAGACCGCCAGCGAACTATCGCTTCAGGTCGATAAGAACCGGCCAGAGACCTTTCTGAATAGCGATGACCTTGAGCGAGTCACGAACTCTGAAATATACCCACAAAAGAGGCTATTCAGCGCTCTGCATACGCGGAAGATGCCGCAGATACCGGACCAGGACGAACGTAAGGTCTACCCATTGTACCATACCAACCCCATTTATTTCGTCTTCTTTTGGTGGGTTTATCCCATCCTGCGCGTCGGGTACAAGCGTACGCTACAGCCCAATGATTTGTGGGTGATGGACGATAAGATTTCCATTGAGACTTTGTACAAAAGGTTTTCACAATACTTGGAGCGCGATTGGGAGATCGCACGTCAAGAATACGCCAAGCTTCATCCAGAGGCAACTCCCACAGAAGTGCGCAACAACGCTGCGCTTACCAAACACGCACTGCTCAAGGCACTTTTGCGTACCTTCAAATGGCAGTATTTTTTTGCATTTCTAGCTATGGCCTTGTCCAACGCGACTTCAGCATTTATTCCCATGCTCACAAAGCGCTTAATTAATTTCGTGCAAAGAAAGGCTCTTTTCCCAGGACTCAAGGTCAACAGCGGAGTTGGCTTTGCTATAGGTGCCAGTGTGATGATGCTTTTGAATGCTGTGTTGTTTAATCATTTTTTTCACCTTTCACAACTCACTGGTGTTCAAGTCAAGTCAGTACTGATAAAAGCTATATTGAGTAAGTCTTTCAGACTATCGGGATACTCCAAGCACAAGTTCTCCAATGGTAAAATTACTTCTATCATGTCAACCGATTTATCGCGATTGGAACTTGCCATCATCTTCCAGCCTTTACTCGGTGCATTCCCCGTTGCTGTCATCATTTGTATCGTGCAGTTGATTGTCAACTTGGGACCAATTGCCCTTGTTGGTGTGGGCATCTTCTTTGCCACAATGTTTTTTTCAGCCTGGGCTTTCAAGAAGATGCTTAGCGTGAGAAAGAAGACCAACGTTTTCACTGATGCTCGTGTAACGTTGATGCGAGAGATATTGAACAGCATGAAAATGATCAAATTCTATGCTTGGGAGGATGCTTACGATAAAAATGTTGAAGATATTCGTACACAAGAGATTCGTCACACCAGAATCATGCAATTTACCAGAAACTTCATCACCGCCTTAGCTGTCTGTCTCCCAAGTATATCATCGATGGTAACGTTTTTGGCCATGTACAAAGTCCACAACAACGGTAGAACGCCAGCCAATATTTTTTCATCTTTGTCACTTTTCCAAGTGCTTAGTATTCAAATGTTTTTTCTACCTATGGCCTTAGGTACTGCAATGGATGGATCTATCGCTATCAATCGTGTTCAAGAAATTCTAGAAGCTGGTGAAGAGGAGCAAGATATTGAAAAGGAATGTCTTCCACTGGAAGACGAGAAGCTTGCATTGAAACTAGTGAATGCATCATTTGACTGGGAAAACTTTGAAGTTGAAGAAGCTAAAGAGGAAGCAAAGCTCAAACAAGCGGAAAAGGACAAAAAGTCAAAAAATTCCAAAAACACTACACGGGAAGAAAGTGTAGATTCACAAAAGAATGACGTTAGCTCTGACACGAGCTCTAGCAATGAACCAAAAGTGAATTTTAAGGGTTTCAAAAATCTTAATATAGAGATCGCCAAAGGCGAACTTGTCATCGTTACTGGATCTGTCGGTACTGGTAAGTCGTCCTTGCTAGCCGCGATGTCCGGCTTCATGAAAAAGAAGAGTGGTGATATCTACAAGAATGGTAGTTTGTTATTATGTGGATATCCATGGATTCAAAATACCACTGTAAAGGATAACATTTTGTTTGGCTCACCATTTGATGAAGCGCGCTACAAGGAAACTATAAGAGTATGTTCTTTACAGGCAGACTTGGACTTGTTGCCAGCTGGTGATAAAACTGAAATTGGCGAACGTGGTATTACTCTGTCTGGTGGCCAAAAAGCTCGTATCAACCTGGCGAGAAGTGTTTACAAGAAAAAAGATATCTACCTCTTTGATGACGTTCTAAGTGCTGTGGATGCGCGTGTTGGTAAACACATCATGGACGAATGTATGATGGGAGCGTTAGACGGTAAGACGCGTGTATTAGCAACCCATCAGCTGAGTCTAATTGCCAGAGCATCGAAGGTCATTTTCATTGACTTAGATGGAACCGTGGACTCAGGTACCCTTGACGAGCTGAAATCCAGGCATGCTGGATTCGTCAAGCTAATGGAATACTCGAATCATACTAGTACGGACGAAGAGGAAGGACAAGATGGCGAAGTGGAACACGAGGAAAATCGTCCCGGACCACACCGTAGCCAAAGCGAAATCGAAGCGTCAGAGCTCAAGAAACAAGTGAGTAAAAGATCGCAACTGCAAGACGAGCAGGGTAGCAAGGGCGGGCCAGACGGTCGTCTAACATCCAAGGAGGAGCGTGCTGTGAACTCGATCAGCTTCAAAGTGTACAAGGAATACATTTCTTCTGCTGTTGGTAAAAAGGGCATATTTGTGCTGCCGCTGTACGTGTTACTGCTCGCAGTGACGACATTTTCGCAGCTGTTTTCTGCGGTATGGCTGTCGTTCTGGACCGAGCGCAAGTTCAGGGGCCGGAGCACGTCTTTCTACATGGGGCTATACACTTTTTTCGTTTTCTTCAACTACTTTGCGACCACGAGTCAGTTCTCGGTGCTGTGCTACATGGGTCTAAGCGCTGCCAAATGGCTCAACCTCAAGGCCGTCAAACGGCTGCTGCACACGCCCATGTCATTCCTGGATACTACCCCGATCGGACGTGTACTGAACCGTTTCACCAAGGACACTGACACGCTCGACACCGAGCTGACGGAGAGCGTGCGGTTGTTCTTGTTCCAGGCTTCCAACATCGTCGGTGTCGTAATCATGTGCATCATCTATCTGCCGTGGTTCGCGATCGCCGTTCCGTTCCTGCTGCTGATATTTGCCGCTGTGGCAGACCACTACCAGAGCTCCAGTCGTGAAATCAAGCGTTTGGAAGCAGTGCAGCGCTCCCACGTATTCAACAACTTCAACGAGGTGCTGAGCGGCATGGACACCATCCGCGCTTACCGCGGCGAGGCCCGCTTCCTGACCAAATCCGACTTCCTCATCAACAAAATGAATGAAGCCGGATACGTGGTGGTGGCCATCCAACGTTGGGTCTCCATTGCGCTGGACATGATCGCCATGGCCTTTGCCCTGATCATCACCTTACTGTGCGTAACCCGTCAATTCAGCATCTCGGCCGCTTCCGTAGGTGTGCTGCTGACTTACGTTCTGCAGCTGCCAGGCCTGCTCAACACGCTGATGCGTGCTATGACGCAGGGCGAGAACGACATGAACAGCGCGGAGCGTCTCATTTCGTACGCCACAGACCTGCCCCTGGAGGCCGCCTACCGTCGGCCCGAGACATCTCCGCCGGAGTCCTGGCCCAGTGAGGGCGCGATCGACTTCGACCACGTGAGCCTCGCCTACCGTCCCGGGCTTCCTCTCGTTTTGCACGACGTCAGCCTGCACGTGCGCGGCGGTGAGAAGATCGGCATCTGCGGCCGTACAGGCGCAGGCAAGTCAACCATCATGAGCGCGCTGTACCGTATGATCGAGCTGCACGACGGCTCGATCACTATCGACGGCATCGACATCGCCCAGCTCGGGCTCTACGAGCTGCGTAGTAAGCTGGCCATCATCCCACAGGACCCCGTGCTGTTCAAGGGCGACGTGCGCAAGAACCTGGATCCCTTCCACGAGCGTTCCGACAACGAGCTTTGGGACGCACTGGTCCGCGCAGGCGCCATTGCCACCGAAGATGAGGCTGCGGCGCGCGCGGTAACGCGCGCTACCGCAGGCGCCCTAACCAACCTCCACAAGTTCCACTTGGAACAGGAAGTTGAGGAAGACGGCTCCAACTTCTCACTGGGTGAGCGCCAGCTGCTGGCGCTCACACGTGCCTTGGTTCGCAGCTCTCGTATTCTCATTCTGGACGAGGCCACCTCTTCCGTCGATTACGAAACCGACGCCAAAATCCAGGCGCGTATCGCCGATGCCTTTTCGGAGTGCACAGTTCTGTGCATTGCGCACCGTCTGAACACCATCCTGGACTACGACCGTATCCTGGTGCTGGACCAGGGCCGTGTATGCGAGTTCGACACGCCTCACGCGCTATTTGTACGGAACGGCTTATTCACGGAAATGTGCGCCCGTTCTGGAATCACTCGCGACGACATACCGCATTTAAGAACGTGATGCGCCTTCGGTCTTCTGAAACCAAATTCGGAAGCTGTGCCGTAATGCGGGGAGCTGCGGCTTCTCCGCACTTCGGCATATTCTACCGCAGTCCGTTTCGTTTTCTTTTTTTTTTTTTTTTCTTTCCGTACCTTCTTTTTAGAGAGCCAGGTTGCCAAAAACTTTTTTTTTTTCTCTCCCTTCGTTTCGTTTTCTTTTCTTTTTCTCCCCCTAGAGCATCCGCAGCTCCCACGGCGCGTGCTTCAATGTCTACGCGAGTTTCTGTGGCAAGCATGTGTGTATTGCGCTGGGGTTACCCAGCGTTGCTAGTGGATGCAGCCAGAGGCAGTTCCGCGGCTCCGGGATCGCCTGACTCGCTCATATACGCAGTTTCCTCAGCTGCATGCCATTTCTCCACAACCACCCCCAGAAAATTGTTAGTGGCGGTATATGGCACGAGAGTAGTTATGCGCGGCACGTTGCGGAGCGGTACGGAACGACAACGCGTAGCAGCGGGGCCAAGTATAAAACATTGGGGAAATATGCGAAAGCGGGGGCTGCAAACAAGGGGCCAAGCAATATCCACAAAGACGAATATTTCCCATTCGGACGACCACAAAACAGTTGGTTAGTTAGTTACACAAGACGTTTGAGGTGGAAATCATGTTTGACGTAAAATCCGAAATGCAAGCGTGTCCCTCCCTGTGGCCCAGTTTCGAAGCTCCGTTCGGCGATATGACGGAGATGGCTGGGTTCGCGTATGAGTTGGTGGAAAGAGAAGGCGAGGCACGTGAGGGCGGCGGAAGCGGCGGTAGCGCGGCGCTAGTGGAGGCATTTGAACCCCAATTCGACGCGGAGTTAAACACGGAGTTAGGCGCGGAGTTTGGGTCGGAGTTTGTCTCTGGGCTGGACTCTGGGTTGGACTCGGGACTTGGATCTGGACTCGGATCCGGACTCGGTTCAGGACTCGGCTCTGAGCTAAGCTCAGAGCTCGGGTCCGATCTGAGTCCCGATTTGAGTCCCAGTGCACAGACGCTAGAGTTTGACGACCTGAAGACCAAGCAGCTGCCGCCATACCCAAGCGCGGTAACGCGTGCTTCTCACAGCTCACACGTCCGGCCTCGGATCCGGCAACGTGCACGTGCCGATCCTGCGCGGTCCAAGTCGTGGAGCGCGGCAGGGGCCTCGGAGCCGCCAGCTGTGCTGCCGGCCTCCGAGTCCGGCACCGTGCTTTACAAATATGTGGCACATGCGCGGCTCGCTATGCGCTGTGACCAGCGCAAACAGCCGCTGGAGAACCAGCATACATGGTTGCCATTGGCACCGATGTCGCGCGAACGGCGGCGGCTCATAGCTCGGCGGCTGCAAGACAAGAACGACGCAGACGCGGAACTCGGAATGCAGGTTTTGGAGTTGTTCGAGCAACGGCACATACGGGAAAAGCTAGAGATACTGGCGCTGGAGAGCGCTGCGTACAGACGCCACCATATAGACACGGGCCAGTCGGCCGAGACGGGCGAAGCGGGCGAAGATTCGGAGCTCGCACGTGCTCTCAGAACACGTGACTATGACGTCCTGAACGCTCGCTTCTGGCTGCAGCAGGCGCGCGTGCGCCTGCCTTCCCAGCGCAAGCAATTCCCACGACTAACGGTGCAGGACTGCGCTTCGGGCGCCGCCCTAGCCGTTGAAGTCCGCACCAGCAGTGGGTATAACGACTATACTCAATCTTCGACTCGTGGCTCGGCGCTGTCGCGCTGGGACTGCCTGTTACTCGAGCTGCGCCATATGACTTTACTACGGGAGAGCGACGATCGCCGCCGCAAAAACAAATACTACGAGTTCATCGAGGCCAAGATGAAACGGCCGCTCAATAGCTTTATGCTCTACCGCTCCACGCTTATGAAGGCCGTGGCGCTACTGAAAGTGTGCAGCACTGTGACAGAGGCGTGTCAGGTGCTCTTAAGAAGTTACCCGGACGCGTCGGAAGCGCAGTTGCTAGCGGCGCTGCGCGCCGTGGCGCGTGATCGCGGCTGCGACACTGCGATATCCTCCGTCCTAGATGATGAGGATTCTGAGTCTCCTGTCGCCTCATACGAACGAGACCCATCCGCGGCCTTCGACACCGCGCTCATTGCCAATGTCCTCGATACCTGTTTGTACGAGTGCGACCCGCGAACAGGCGCTGTCGCGCCTGTTGATCCTAAATTTACAAACCAGTCCGCGGTCGCCCGCGTCATTACTCATATGTGGAATACAGAACCCGAAGAATACAAATGCGGGTTTGTCGAATTCTCACGCACTGAGAAAGAACACCATCATCACGTGTACCCGGAGTACAAGTATTGTCCAGTCAAGAAGTCGCAGTTGAACTGAAAAGTGGCCAGAGGCCAAGATCTACAACAATCCTTGCCTTCCCTCACTTCTTTATTGTCACTGCGCCGGCTCGCCATAAATTCTCGTACAGAAAAAAAATATGTTAGTGACTATTCGATACACACGGGAAGCCCGGCATACATAATGTACAAGATCGTCAATTTTGCTAAAAGGCATTCATGCTCGCATCCTCTTCTCCACCGCGCATTCTATATCGCGCGCACTTACTCCTGCTTGCGCCCAGACCCCACGTACTTCTTCTCGTTCAAACGCTCGCTCACGTATTTAGTCTCCTTGGCCAACTTCACGGCTACCTCCTCCAATTTTGTAATCTCGTAGCCCTTCTCGAAAACAACGTATTTGGACTCGGCGTCCAGGCTGCCCTTCATGTCGTACTCCGAGATTATCGTGCTCACCACGCTCACCACCTTCTCCTGCGAGAGCCCGAAGAGCTCCGACAGTTGAGCAATCGCCAACTTAGTGTAGAAACGCTTGAATGTAAAGATGTACGTTCTCAAGGCCTCCACCTGCACCCGCTCCGCCAAGTTAGCAAGAACTTCGCTAGAGTTTGGCAGCAGTGACCATGTGGGGATCACGCGCAAGTACGCCACAGATTCTTCCCAGTCGCCTCTCTGCATGGCCTTTGCGGCGTATAGAACGTGGTCACGCAACGTCTCGGGTGGACCCTGGAAACTCGACTTGTCGTAGTGCTCCAGAGCACGACGAATCGATTTCTGTGAGTAAGGTATTCTCTTAACTTTGATGCCGGAAAAGAACGCAGCCATGTGAGGCACCTCAATCAGCAGCGAGCATGTCATGAACACAACGTCAATCAAATCCAGATTGATGTGTTGATGGAATGGCAAGCACAATTGCTCGTTAGGTGCCCCGCCAGGGTTAACCGCATTGTTTGACGCAATTCTCTGCAGACTTTGCTGACCGAGAATGTCTCTCAAATGCGTACTTGTCGAAACTTCATTCAAGATTTGATGACAGTCGTCGATCAAACAAAGTTTGAATGCGGCAAGACCCAACTGCACCACAGCTCTGTTGAACAGAATTTGCAGAGGTGCGTCAGCATTGTTGATCGAAGACTGGATGTGTGACGACAACAACATGTCCTTAGCCTTCTCAAACTCACTATTCAGAGCGTAGAAGTAAATTTGATATAGTCCGGCTCTTCTACGTTGAGATCCGTCCTTCTGCGATGACAGCATCTTATGCAAGGTGTCGACGAGGTTAAAAACGTACTCTTCAGTCACTTCACCCTCCAATGACAAGACCTTAGATTTGGCACCCTCACGAATACTTTTCCAGGCCTTTGTTTCGGTCATCATCACAAGCTTAGTGGACTTGTAGTAGATGTGATCCAATCTACGCGTCAACACACGTGCTAAACGCTTCTCGAGGTCAGATTCGGAGCTTGTGGCCTCTAAGTACAATTGAGATCTCAAGATCAAGTTGTAAACGCCTTGTTCGTCCTTCAAACGGTCTAGGAAGTCACTTGAGTGTGGGTCTGTATTTAGCAATGACTTGTTGAACTCTTCGTCCAATCTCTCCACAAAAGAATATACGGAACCCAAGACTTGCTTGATACCGTTTTCGTTGGCTTGAGGCTCCTCCTCGATGAAGTCGTTGTGAGGGGCCAGCTCGGTGACGTGGTACTTGTCAATGCACTCTTCCAAAGTGTCAAAAAACTTGACTATGTCTTGTTGCGACGCCTTCCATTGGTCTATTGGTTGATATGAAAGCGTGGCGGAGGAGTCGAATCTGATTGGGATCAGGTTCAAGTATGCAAGAATGGTTTCATAGGGACTCTTGGCAATCTCCAATAATTCCTCCAAAGTCTTGATCTGAGCTTGGTGGTCAGTACCTTTCTTACCTCTGGAGTCGATGACGATACGCAGAGCGGTGAAAAAGTCAGATTCTGATGATGCGGTAGCAACAGATGAAAGGTCTGCGGTCTTCTTTCCTGCAAGCGCGAAAGGTGAAATTGCGAAGTTGTCCTGAATGCCGTCATTGTCTGCACTGGCATCTGGGTTCTTACGGTACCCGGCTAACACTTGTTCGTAATCCCTGGCAACCTTTTTAATTCTCTGTTTGATAGTATTGTATGCTCTGGCCACAGCCTTGTTGCTGATATCCTGCTGCGAAGTTGCGGCAACGGCATCCTCGATCTGCGCAACCACTTTAACGAAGACGTTAGGAATACCGTAATTCTGCTGTTGTGCTCTCGTGATCAAACGAGACATGTTCTCGAACTCACTCAGGATCGTTATCCAGTCTTGTGTCATCTCTGCGTCCTCAATTTTGTCGTGAACGTTGCGCATCTCATCGAGCAACTTGTCCTTGGCCGACTTGACCACCTTTCTGCCCTCGTCGTCGGAATCCTCAGAATCTGAGTAGTCAGCGTTCTTCAAAAACCTGCTAGCGCCGGTAGCGCCCGCCTTTCTGAACTCAGGCTTCTTGAACCAATCAGGACCATACGGCCTGCCATCAGAGTCATCAGAGTCCGCATCAGAAGCAGAGTCTGACTCGTCAAAGAACGAATCATCCGCCTGTTCTTCTTCCGATGAAGAGCTCAATAGCTCCTCTTCCGACGTGGACAAAAGGTCCTCCTCAGAGGATGATGACCCACTTTCGTATTCGTAACTGTTCGCAAAGAATCGAGACATATTAGAGCTTCTTTCTTTGTCTTTTAGCCCGCTTCAACACCGTATCTTTTCAAGAGATGTCTTACTTCTTGAAGAGATGCCGTTTTCTTACTGAAAAAAATTTTCACTATGGGAGAAAGCCAGTAATGAACTTGTTATCACGTTTGACGGATGCATCGCGGTGAGCTCAAAGCTCTACAGCTCTTAATCCAATAAAGTCTTTGCACTAAGAACCCAATGCTAGTAGAGTCCCTCTTAGATACTACATAAAGTGATTTCAGATAGTCTGATATCACCGGGGGTTGAGCCGAATTGGGTTTGAATCCGTAATTATAATGATCACTATATACGACGGTGACCGGTCGTGCGTTGAAACGCTCTGGTTCAACATACGAAGAGCACTAAAGCCAGTAAATGAGCGTTCTTCAAGCGGTATATAGGCTATAGAACGGCCAACTGGGACTGCTATAATTGCAAAGACTTTTAAGTTAAAGCAATAGTGTGAATTGCACTTTTTGCCTTGCTGTGATCATGAATACTTTAATAATTTGATTCTCTAATGGGTATCAGAAATAGATGTTTGGAGGGCCGTAGGTATGCTTAAAAATCGCAACTCAAAGAATACTTGAGGCTGTCGTGGGAGGTCCAGACACCCCAGTGCTTCTCAACGTCGGAGGTACCAGAGGTGTTTGGCTTCCAGTCCTCGTCAAAGGCCTCGAAGACTAGGACGTTGACGCCCCAAGCTCTCATGGCGCAAATACCCTCTTGCCAGAACTGTCTAGCGTTGTCGATACCTGGGTACGAAGCCTCGAAGTTTGTGCCGTCGGATGGCCAGCCGGTTTCACCAACCCAGAATGGGATGTCGGCACCCTTGGCAGTTTGGATTGTCTGCATAGCTTGCATGATGTCATCGAAAAATGAGTAAGATGCGTTTTCCATGGTCTGACCTTGCCAGTAGGAAAAGGCGTTGGCCATGACCATGTCAGAGGCCTTGATAACGTCCGCGTTACCACCGTCCACCAAGACGTTCCACGAGTCCACGGTACCAACGGGCTTGTCAGAGTAAGAGTTGCCCTGCGAGTCCTTGATGTCCGCGACCAGCGACTTGACCTCGGCAATCTTGCTGGCCAATTCCGACGCAGTAAGATCCTCACGGTACAGAGCCTCGGACCCCACCAGAATACCCTTCACAGTTGAAGACTTGATGTTAGGGAGATAGCTTTGCAAAGCCTGCTTCTCAGCCGAGAAGTGAGCGTCGTCGTTAGGCCACACACCCACGAAAACACCGAATCCAGCCTTCTCAGCTGCAGGGCCAAGGTTCTGCAGTGTGTTACAGTCTGAAGCTGCGTACACTTTGACAGTCGAAGTGTATGCACTCAAAGCCTTCAGGTCCTTGGCGTAGTCCTCGGTGCTCTTGCAAGTACCGTCGTTGTTCTTAACACCCAAGTTGAACCCCAGGTCTCCCAAAGCAGAGACTGAAGAGGCTCCCAAGGCCGTTAGTGATGCAATTGTACCGAACTTCATCGCTTCAAGAGTTTAGAAGTATTTGTCGATTGGAACTCCTGTGTTTAGAGAAGTGTCAGATCTTAAAATAACTTATACTATTGATCTTTATACAAATTTTTCTTGTCGTGCCGAGAGATGTTTACCAGTTTCTTTGATCACGTAATCGCTACAAGCTCGCCAGCATAGCCATCGCGATCATACAACTGTCGTGGATGCCAATATAAGCCTCTGGGGCAGTACCCGGTAGCTCTAGCTGACCGTCAAAAAATTGATGCGCGCCCTCACAATCGCCAAACATCTCGCGAGAGTGGGAAAAACTCTGTGAAAGGTGATCCCATTTTCCGAACACAACAAGTAGATTAGCAGGCTTGTCAGCATCTCCACTTTCTAGCTCTTCGCGTGAAGGCTTGAGGATCTTGCCAATGTGAGGTATCTTGTTTGAAAGACGAACGTGTTTAGCGATCTCTGGGTTGTAGTAGTAGTCTCCGCTGTTAACCCAGACAGTTTGAGAGTAGCCATCTGAGACTGCGCTTTGGGTGAATACCTCTGCGAATGTCTTGGCCATGCGAACGTGGTAACCGTAGGAGGCTTGAGCGCCAACAAAGTCACCGTAAGCCTCAGTGGGAGAAACAACTTTTTGCTCGATCATATCGACTGTGACACGGACGTTAGCGGGCACGAGTTGACCCTTGAGCTCGAGGGCCTCGGTCTTGCCCACATTTACGTATTTGGTCTGCTCGTAGGCTTTTTTCTTGGCAGGTTTGGCACCAGTACTAGGCTTCGTCATGCGAATGGCCAGACCTTCGCGGTAACGGCCTTTATCATCGTGCAAGTGGCGCATAAACGGCAGTGCAGAAATCCGCGGCAGCTTGGCTGCAACGCTGAAGCACGATTGATACTCTTTTTTGAAAACCGATTTCACCAAATACGGCGGCGTTACGAAGTATTGCAGCAGTGACGCTATCAACAGAGCAGGTGACAGTGTAAGCCCCTGTTTAGCGTCGCTCTGTGTCTTCTTGCGCTCGAGATCTAAAACCACGATTTCGCCCGCATTGAAGAATACTGCGCTTTTAGCGACCTGGTAGACAACATGCGTGATTTGCTCCAGATTTTTACAGTTATCGATGATACTCACCGGAATGCATAGAGAGTAGTTGATGGTCTTGGCGCATATCTTGATTGTTTTCTTGGGCTTCTTTTTCAGAGATGCCAACTTGGATTCTGTGCTCTTGTTTCCTGCATTTTTTTTACCCACTGCAGATTTCTTTGGTACACTTTTCTTCAAAGTATCCTTTCTGCCATTTGCCTGCCCAGCTATTTCTCGTTTGGGTGCCATAGGTCCTTGACTTGTGATCTTTTGAACTTCTACAAGCGCCAACGTTTGATCATCATCATCTCAAATTTTCAGTTCTACTGCTTGAACTATGCGTATCGTTCATGGTGATTGTTATCTAAAGAAGAAAGCTTGGTAGTGTCACTGAAATACTGTGAAGAGTTGGGAAGTGACAACTTAGTTAACTAGCATAGATTGAAGGTTCTGGGCGACATTTGAAGAATCGAAATATTTTTATTGGATTGTTGATAATTTTTTAACCAGTTGCTCCAGCTTCGAAAAAGCCGTTGAAAGTTGCAGATTGACGATATCATTTACTGTCGTCATAAAAAGTGTAGACTTCTTGAAGGAGTGCTTTATGTTTGAGTAATCCCTCTGAATATAAGGATAATTCCCTAATGATAAGGAAAAAATTTGCCTGGATCCTAAACTTGATAGAAAGCGGTGCTTGAGTCATGTTTTTAGGTCGATTAGATATTAATCAACGTGGGTTGTTGGGGTGGTTATGGGATAAATGATAAATTGCATCATATGTGTGAAAAAACAAGGTCAGGATATCGAGCAATAGTGAACGTTATAAGGCCAGGGTCCTACCGACTCATTTGAAAAGGGATATCGCCAACCCAGTAGACTACTTGCTTTCGATTCTGCATAACAGAAGCGTCATTCATGTCCCGTAAGATGCAGAAAAGAACAGTCTAACCTCAATAGCCAGTAGATGCAAAATTGCTCCACGCGTGATGGTATTGATATATTTGGTGACATAGCTTCGTTACTGGTTGTAGCTGCAAATAGTTTATGAAGCGCATCGCGATTGAAACCTCCTCTAGCTTTAGTTGAGCATCGTTTCAGAATATTTTCGCTGAACTATTCATTGCATTGAGAACATGAACTTTGCGTCACCTATCAACGCGAACTGGGCTCGCAGAGAATACACCCAAGGCATCGAAGATAAAAACTCTCAGCGATGCAGCAATATCAAATAGGAGGCATATATGCTCCGTTTCACTCAATGGAAACGAAGCACTAGCGTTGCGAAGCTTATGGCACACCAGGCCCAAATTTTTCTGTTACTTACTTAGTGCTAGGTAGCATGGTCTAGAGAATCAATCCTCCTCTTCATCATCCACGGTATTCTCGGGCCGAGAATGCAGAGCCTCTCTCACATTGTAGTGTTTCTTCCGCAGTTCCTCAAAACGTTTGTGCCTAGCCTCCTTAGATTCTTCCTCGTTAGAAGGACCTTCACTGTCGCTGCCACTACTGATCTGGTTATTACTGGAGGATTGCATTTCGACCACGGGCTCCCCCAGTGATAGGCTCTCGAGTTCCTCGTCGTCTTCACGGTAGTATTCGCCGGAAGGATCTACAGCACCCTGGTACGGCGTCTTTGGTTCATCGATGTTGATATCTTGGAACTGCTGTTTTGCTATGTCGTTTTCATCAAGATTCTTTTGGTTCCACTTCAGTCTCTCTTCATCAGCCTGCGTCAACGTATCATGCTCGTGCTTGAGACTCAGAGTATCTTTAGGAATACCAGATTTCTTCGGCGAGATAATTCCTCCTATACTGCTATCCTTTCCATTGCTTTGATTCTTGGATGTAAGTTGCGCATTTAGTTGCGTGTTCTTGTACACTTGTTTTCTAAACTCTGAGATGGACTCAGGTTCCTCTGAATCGCCATTTTGACTAGGCAAAGGATTTTTCAATATTCCAACCATTTTCTAAGTATGAAATGTGCCGGTTTTATGGATACACTGCGCTTTCGGAACTCCTTCAATGGAAATATCCTTAGTTACCCAAAGTTCCCTTTAATATATTCGCTCGTTAGTTTTAAGGACATTATATACGGAAGAAAGTGACATCAAGCAGTTGATCCATCTCAGTTTAAGAAGAGGGAAAATATAAGGACGTTTTTATTCGGTATGATGACTGTTATACTTGTAATTAAATTTCTGTCAATGTCTTAATTCAATAAGGGACTCTTAGTTGATTGGCTGAGCGGTCAAATTTTTATTTTATCATGGTAAAAGGTAAGGTAAGGTAAGGTAATTTGCTTCTGGTGTAGGCCTTTCTGATAGCTTGAGCGGCTGAGGTAGTTCTGCTTCTGAATGGTTTTGAGGCTTTGATTAACTCTTTTAGAAGGCTCTAGCAATTTTCCAACATTTGATGGAGTAGACGCATTTTGATGTTAATTAGGAAAAGCAGATATGTAAGGTCGAATTTGGCAACAAGGATCCCTATTGTAATTCTTGAAGCTACCCTTTTTTGACAGCTGGTGCTTGACGCTTTGATACATTCTAGTATAGTAGCACAACTATCACGGTGTAAGGCGCCGACTTCATTTGAGTTGCTATTTTGAGAAGGCAAAATACCTTGAGGAAAGAAACTACATTTGCCAGTTCATACCACCTATCATTTCAGCGAAATCGAGCCTGTCTCAAATTGTGACACTGCTATGTATGAATCTATGGAGGCGTTGTCTTGCGTTAACAATACTGAGAGCTGTTGATTTAAGACGATCAAATATCTTGACAGATACATTCGACAGCTACGTTGGCCAATCGATTGCGATACGAATCGTAAGCATCAAAATTGCGCTCAAGAAAGAGACGCTAGTCAACTAATTCGTCGTGTACATCCTTCGCATCGTTACTGCAGAGGATACGGCAAATGCATTACAAATTGGACACGAAAAACAAGATTCCCTTCAGAGCCTACGAGTACTTAGTTTAAGCGAAATCGATGTATTCATCGTGATATTTCTTTGACCTTTTGTATCTAAGGTCAGTATTTTAATGTTTCACCACCGAACACGCGTTTTGAGTCTACCAAAATCCAGTACGGGTCTACGACATTAAAAAAGATCAGCCATCACATTCAAATTGTAGATAGAACTCCATGTTAATACTATCGTTCCTTGCAGTACTTTAGTTCCTCAACTGACGCGCAAAAGTAATAGTATACACGCTATACAGTGTAACTTGCTAATTACAATGGTCTAGGGAAAGTAACACCTTGAGGCTCCTAGGCCTCCAAAGCCTAATTCCACACAACTTAGTAGATTTTCTTCTTCTCGTCGATCGAAAGTTCTCCAGCTCCCGTAGAAACTACTAATAAGAGCCCTCCAATAATGCTGAGGTTTTGGAAGTACTCATACTTCAGTAGATCTCTCTTGGCGCTGTCGTAGAACCAGTAGTTATTGACTGTGATGTTGTAGAAAGCTAGAATGAGGCCAAGTAGAACAGATGCAAGCTGCGTTTTAAATCCCACGGAAATGCAAACCGTGCCAGCAATCACCAGCAGAACTGTGAACCAATTTTTGCTGAAGGTGAATGTTACAAACAGAACTACCAGGAGCAGTCTGCCAGTGAGTAAGACAAAACCCTTTGTTTTGCTGTCCTTGTTGTGAAGCTCTGGGAGCATGCCGAAAGTTGTCTTGCTCTGCACAATCGAGTCGCTGAACGCAATCAGAAGACCACCAATAACACTCACATTCCTCAAAATAAAAGAGCCCCCATAAAGTCCATAAACAAGTCCCTGAAGTATAATGCACGCGCATAACACGCAAGTTGCCACTACCGTACGCTTGCGCAAGACGAGCATTGTAGCGCCCACCAACATTGAGAACACAACTAATAACAGGAAGAGCACGACAAAGAAGTATGGCAGATGTCTATAGTTCCACAAGAAGAAAACTTGATCCTTCCATTGGGAGATGATTCGGAAAGAATCCTCGTAAAACGTCGCCACTATAAAAAATCTAGAGATAGCTGGCATGTATGGTTTTAGCATTTGTACCACAGGGTGATCGGCCCACTCATCCACCTGGTTGGACAGCTTATCAAGCCCATCCATGATAGTTTTTTTCAAAGACGAAGATCCCCTGGTCGCCGATGCCCCATATGGGTTTTGGGTATACCCTTGATGCGTGGTAGGAATTCCGCTAAAATTCGAGTTCCCTCTAAAAGACATGTCACAATTGGTTGTGTAGGTCAGTAACAATACTTCTATTCAGCCTCAAACGTAGAACAAAGCAGTAGTACTTTCAATCAGTACTGGTATTTTTGCTGGCTCTTTTTCATGGAAGGTCAAAAAAATAGGATACGCCAATTTTTTTGATCTTCATTACGACACTGTTGGAACAGGCAAAAGCGAGTATTTCAATTGTATCACCGCTATGAATGGTTTAATCGCCTATATTTCGTTCTATAATCCTACATAGTTAACTTAGAGGAAGTATGATAGCAAAGAAGCGGGGAGTTTACCAGAACCCGACAATTGTTGAGCGAATTCAGTAAGACCAGCCTTGGCATCAGTCTTGACCTTTGTAACAAGTTGGGAAAGCTCCTCATCGGTGACAGAGTCAACAATTAAGCCAACTTGTTCATCAATAGTAGATGCCTTGTCAGCGTCGCCAAAGTAATCAGCCTCCTTTGGAGAGTTACGGATGGTTCTCTTGTTCTTTTTCTTGGCAGCCTTGGCAGCTTCTTTAGCCTTCTTTTTGTCGACTTTGGCGTTGGCAGCAGCAGCAGCTTCCGCTTCAGCTTTGGATTTAGCCTCAGCTTCAGCCTTAGCCTTAGCTTCAGCCTCAGCTCTAGCACCGGCTTCTCTCTCCCACTTCTTTCTCTCCTTCTCCTTCTTTTCAGCTTCCTTGAAAGCCTTAATACGTGGATCCTCGCTGCTGGCTCTCTCGACGAGCTTAGCCAAACGGGAGTTGTCAGCAGTCTTCTTCTTGTCTCTTGCAGCCTTGTTCTTTCTCTCGATGTAACGCTTGTGGTCTCTGTTGGAGGAGTCGTCTGGAACTTCCTCGTCAGCGAACTCGAAGGTTCTCCAAGAGTCAAATCTGTGCCAGAAGTTGTAGAACTTCTCAACATCAGCCTTTGATGCATCTGGACCGCCCAAAAGCACCACTGGTTGCTTCTTGGAGAAACGGGCCTCAGATTCGAAAACAGGGCCCCAAGCCTCAAAGAAGTCGTACTTAGAACCCTTCTTTGGAGGCTCGATATCGGCATTTGAATCACAAGAGTCATATTGTGCTCTCTTGTTAGAGTCGGTCAAGGTCTCGTATGCCTTCTGGATAATCTTGAAAAATCCGTCCTGTTCCAAGCCACCGGATGCGGACTTCTTGTCTGGGTGGTGCTTCAACACCTGCTTTCTGTGAGCCTTGATAATCTGAGCCTCGGTAGCTCTGTAACGTAGCTTGGACAGACCCATCGCGGCATACAAGTCAGCAGTCTTCCAGTCTCTAGGGTCGTGTTCTAGCAAGCTCTCATCGGCAAGTTCTTCATCCAAGAGCTTCTCATCTGGATCAACAGTCTCATCAACCCGTTGCACGTTCTGACTAGCTTGGATTTTCTCGAACTCAGACCAGGTGTGGTTTCTCAGAGTTCTTTGAGCATGGTGCAGGAAAAACTTGCCAACAGGTTCCACTGGGCGACGAACAGCGGCAGTTTTCTGCGCACTCTTGTTGACATTAACACTGATGTCAGAAGTTAGAGCTGGTAAAGCAATCATAATGTGTATGGCGATTTTGAGCTTCCTCTTCGAAGATCTATCTTGGCTTGATGCGATGAGTTCCAAAATTTCTTCAAAATTTTCAGCTAATGGATCAACCAAAGCACGTGACTACATTGATTAAATTAGAGTATCTCTTCATTAAACCAAGATATAGAAGCACTCCGCACAGCACTATTGAATTCTACCAGCCATTCGACTAACATGAGTGCCGTTCAGAAACAAGACTTAATTATCTTCAGCGATCATTCGGTACTTTGTAATGAGCTTTTCTCTAAGGACCAGCACCATGTTTTCTTTGTTACCCACAAGCTAGGCACGGCTCCAACGTGGCTAATCAGTGCTTTAATGGAGACCAGGATTCTTGGCTCTCCGCTAACATTAAATGAGTCACAAACCACTGCAGTGAATAGAGCGACGGTCAGAGAAATGGGAAGCGAGAACTCTCTAACAATCGCATCGCTCATACACAACCAAGATTTCTTTACTTCAGCGCTTAATAGACTTAAGGTGGACCCAAGAAGATACACAGTCGTTGATTATCTTACTGACTTCGTTTTGCAGCGCCACAATGTATCTGGGAGCAAAGTGATCAGTGCTATACTTGAAGAGCTTACACGGGTTAATGCTAATTCTGATATGCTTATATTGGAGCAGCCTGAACTACTTATGCCTTTATTGAACCTCACCAGCGATGAACTCCATTTGAACTTGATCAATCCACTGATCAAAAAGTTTCCTTTGCTTGTTATTGTCAGCTACACAGAGGCATACGACAATGCAGCTCCTGACTACTCGGAAAGGCAGTCCTCAGATTTGATAGAGCAGGTAAGATTTTTCAACAGTTGTTTCTTCAAGAGCGCTGTAGTACTGGGATTGAAACCGTTGGCCACGGGTCGCGCTAAAGATGTAACCGGTACACTCACAATTACGCGAGGAGGCACACCCCTTTCAAACCTTTCTGTGCATGTAGTAGAGAACGAGTACTTGTTCCACAGTCAGAAGGACAGCACTAAGCTATTCTATCGCTAATGGAATACAACAGAACAATGATTGGCAAAACTAGGATGCCTTCATTCATGGTGTCGTCATGCGTTCTTTTTGGACTTGATAATTTCATCTAGACCAAACTCAACTGCGCATCTAGTTTTGATGAGGGCTAAAACTGGCCAGCAACTTTGCTCCCCGCATTTGATCCAATAGGGAATGTTATCGAGTTGGCCCTCAATAACTCGGCTGATAGATAAACTTTTCATGTTCGGTACTATCGTTATTTCCGTAGCAGATCTAGGCGTTTTTTCGTCAATTGCCAATCTCTTAATCCAGTGACTGAGAATACCAAGGTTATCTAGTACTTCCACTCGATGACGGAATTCCATTGTTGCAATGTGCTTCAGCTTTCTCTCGAGATGATATCTGAACTTGAAGCCGAGAGGCTCGACTTCGTTCATGTTAGAGAGCTGCAATGGAGTGAATTTACTAGTGTCGGCGGTCGGATAGTGTTTGTAGTAGTAGTACTTTGATGTTTTAATCTCGTGCTTCAAGTCGTTCATTACCAAGGGCGCTAGGTAAGGGCGTGCCAACGATACAATAAAGTTGTTGACGTTGAAGAGTTCCGTGAGTCTGGTATAAGGGCTTTCAATTATTCCCGTCTCACTAGCGTTTTGTGGCGTTAGAAACGCTAGACGCGGACCCCCGGTGTGTGGTATATAATCCACAATTTCGTTTTTTAGATTCTTGCACATCAGTTTGGTATCACTTGAAACAACCTCTGAGCCTAAGCTGCAGTCAATGGCACATGCAATCAAGACATTGGGCGTAGTCACGTAGTTAAGCAGAGATGGGCACCTGTTGCGATCTGTCGGGTGAACAATGATGTTCAGGATCTTTCCAGTTCTTTGAAAAGCTTCCTCAAATGTAAGGTCTTTGATAATAACCTTGTTAACAAAGTTGATGAACAGGAATACATCTTTAGAATACCCGCGATGAACCACATTTTGGAGAAGAGAACCAAGATTCAGGTCCTGATCAATGTTACCGTAACCACATTGTTTTAATAATTCCAAATCACTCTTGATAGCCTCCAAGAGATTGTCACCGGATAGTAACCTGGACAGCTCTTCGTTTGTAAGTACGGAGCAGAGACTCCCTATACAAGCACCCATAGAGCTCCCACTGATAATGTTCGGCAAAAGCTTTTGATCTAGAAGCCCTCTTATAACTCCTAGGTGGAAGAGCCCAAACAAGGATCCTCCCTGGAGAATAAAGGCTGTAGTGCCCAATGATAGCTTGCATCGCTGGAAAAACGATGTTCTGGCAATACCCGGTTTCTGACACAGAAACTGTAAGCATTCTAAAACCTTGTCGAGATATTGCTCTATCAAGAGCTTAGTGCCAATCAATGATTTTGTAAAAAGACGCTTGTCAACGATGCCCGCAAAGTTTCGCAGCATGGATGGCCCCGTCGTGCTAAAACGGTGTATAATGGTAAGGGCATCATTCTCATCCAGCGCCTCATCCAAAACAGCATACTGCTCAAGCACAGAATTAACGTCATACCGCTGGGAATAGAAGTTCCGCCGCCAGAGGTCCGCGCCCGTAATCTCATCCACAAGGGCGGCCTTCAAGTACCAATCTGCGTAGTTGTCGCAGCGTTCCAATTCAGCTATGGCCCCATGATACTGGTTACGAGACTTTGGGCGCAGATAGTTCATCAGCCTTCGCATCCAGAACTGAAAGATATCGCTCACCACATGCCCAACTGCCCATACAAAAGGCGGGATATGGTTCAGAGTTGAATAGAAGAAAGATAGAAAGTATAGCTTAATCATATCTAGCCGTGGTTCATATAGTTTCTGATACAAACAGAAACTATGGCAATTTTCTACACGGTAATCCTCTCTACTAGTGTATGTTGGCCTTATGTACAATTTCAGGTATTTGTACTAGGGATGTCATTTTCCAGTCTTATTTAGAAATTATATTTATGCCAAAATACCAAAAAAGATGGCATTTAAACGATATACAAACATGCAACAGTGTAATATATCGAATTTACTACAACGATTAAATATACCTCAGCTCTTGTTCATATATTGTTCTCATTTAAGCAGTCACAACAACTCCGGTAGGCAATTAAAACCAAACAAATGTAGAAAAAGGCTTGAAATTACAATTTCACCGCAACCAGTACAGAGATTGAAGCCTCGAAATATGCCAATCTTGAACTAGAGATTGTAAGGGCTTAAAGAATGGCCAGTACTCGAGAATTCGAGAATTATACTTTCGTACACAACGATCACGAATTATTTGAGATTTCAAGCTATTATGGGTGGCAAACTTGGTCTTTTCCTGATCCTTTACCATTGAAGGATCTCAATTGACTAGCAAGCAACAGCCCTGGACTCTGTTTGGATTTTCAGTAGTGGTCGAGCATGTTCAGAAATAACTACGACGGCGATACGGTGACCTTTTCGCCTACCGGAAGGCTGTTCCAGGTGGAATATGCTTTGGAAGCGATCAAGCAAGGAAGCGTTACAGTTGGAGTTCGGTCCAAGAAACATGCCGTTCTAGTAGCACTAAAGCGCAATGCTGACGAGCTGTCATCCTATCAGAAAAAAATCATCAAGTGTGATGAGCACATGGGGCTCTCGCTAGCTGGCCTGGCTCCTGATGGCCGCGTGCTCAGCAACTTCCTTAGACAACAATGCAACTATTCCAGCCTTGTGTATAACCGCAAACTCTCGTTGGAGAAGGCTGGCAACTTGCTGAGCGACAAAGCCCAAAAGAACACACAGTCTTACGGCGGCAGACCGTACGGCGTAGGTCTGCTATTGGCAGGATACGACAACAGTGGACCTCATCTATTGGAATTTCAGCCCTCTGGGAACACTCTCGAGCTCTACGGTGCTGCCATCGGTGCCCGCTCGCAGGGCGCCAAAACCTACCTGGAACGCACGTTGAACGAGTATCTGGAGATCGAAGATGAAGACGAGCTCATTGGAGTAGCAGTCGAGGCACTCAAACAATGTCTGAAAGACGAAACCCTGAGCACCAAAAACCTTTCTATAGCCATTGTGAGCAAGGACAAACCCTTCACAGTTCTAGACGACGAGGCGGTGACCCCATATCTATAAGATTGAGTTCGAGCCGGCTCCCAGTCACGAGATATGTATACTATAGAACCCAATCATAAGCGCATCAACATCCTGAGGACGGCGCCCTTACAGTAGTTTGTTCTCGACAGTTCGTGAACGGTGCCGGCACTCTTGACACAGGACAGTCACATGATATTTTATTGTGATGAGATTTGGTCTCTAATAAGATGAAGAGCCAATATTCAAGCATTATTCATCAAGAAGGAGAAAGCCAAGTTCGGCGGATTGTACACCTGAAGCTTGGCATGTCACCACTTCATGGCATTAGTGTGAGAGCTTCGTTTTGCCGGGGGCTAATGCCGCTCGCTTCTAAGCTGTCGCCTCGTGGAAGCCCATTATTGATGTCTTCCATAACTCGCTTACCGTTCTCTGCACCTAGAGTCAACAGCTTGCGAGCATTTTCCGCAAACAAGGCTTATCTTATGGACAAGGTTACCACGAGCTTAAAAAAACCCTTACCAAAGCTGACGGAATCTGTAAAGGATAAATCTAAAGCGCCCACGATTTCGGAACTAAAAATTCTAAAGGATCTCTTCAAATATATATGGCCAAGTGGAGATAATAAGGTCAAAATTCGCGTTCTCATTGCATTGGGGCTGTTGGTTGGCTCAAAATTACTCAATGTACAGGTTCCCTTCTTTTTCAAACAAATCGTAGACTCCATGAATATCGAATGGACAGATGCGACTTCCGTTCTTCCGATAGCTATAGGCTCTATGATATTGTCGTATGGTGCAGCTAGATTTGGTTCAGTACTGTTTGGAGAACTCAGAAATGCCATTTTCGCATCCGTGGGCCAAAGCGCCATCACCCGAGTGTCACTCCAAACCTTTCAACATCTGATGAAGCTGGACCTTGGGTGGCATCTTAGCCGTCAGACTGGTGGCCTAACTAGAGCAATGGATAGAGGTACGAAGGGTATCTCTTACGTTTTGAGCGCGATGGTCTTTCATATAATCCCCATTACAGTGGAGATTGGAGCGGTATGCGGTATTTTGACATATCAATTTGGCGGTTCTTTTGCCGCAATGACCTTCTCTACAATGCTGCTATACTCAATCTTCACATTCAAGACAACAGCCTGGAGAACAGAATTTAGGAAATCGGCCAACAAAGCCGACAATAAGGCTGCCTCTGTTGCGGTTGATTCATTGATAAATTTCGAAGCGGTCAAGTACTTCAACAACGAGCAATACTTAGCCAACAAATACCACAAATCTTTGGCCCAATATAGGGACTCACAAATAAAAGTTGCTCAATCGCTTGCGTTTCTAAACTCCGGCCAAAATCTCATATTCACATCAGCTCTCACAGCCATGATGTATATGGGCTGCACTGGTGTCATGAGTGGCGAACTCTCTGTAGGTGACTTAGTACTGATAAACCAACTGGTCTTTCAGCTATCCGTGCCACTGAATTTCCTGGGAAGCGTATACCGAGAGCTCAAACAATCCTTAATAGATATGGAGTCTTTGTTCCAGCTTCAAAGAAACAAGGTGAGCATTCAAAATTCCAAGAAGCCTTTGATGCTGCCACCCAACGTCCCATCAGAAATTGTCTTTAAAAACGTTTCTTTCGGCTACGACCCCGATAGGCTAATTTTGAAGAACGCTAGCTTCACCATCCCCACAGGATCGAAAACGGCTATCGTCGGACCCTCTGGAAGCGGTAAGTCAACAATTTTAAAACTTGTTTTCCGCTTTTATGATCCAATCGAAGGCCGCATCTTGCTGGATGGAAAAGACGTACGGGAGCTGGATATAGAGTCTCTCAGGCGCTCCATTGGAGTTGTTCCACAGGATACACCTCTCTTCAATGAATCTATATGGGACAATGTCAAATTTGGGAGAATAGACGCCACTGACCAAGAAATCGAGCGAGCAATCGACAGGGCTCAGCTGCGAGCGCTTATAAGGCAGCTACCAAAGGGTCGTGACACTATTGTCGGTGAAAGAGGTCTGATGATCAGCGGCGGAGAAAAGCAAAGGCTGGCCATTGCGCGTGTACTTCTAAAAGACGCCCCTATAATGTTCTTTGACGAGGCCACGAGTGCCCTAGACACTCATACAGAACAAGCTCTGCTAAGAACCATAAAGGAAAACTTTACCACTGGTTCTAAAACTAGCGTTTACATTGCGCACCGTCTCAGAACCATTGCTGACGCCGATAAGATCATCGTGCTAGAGCACGGCCGCGTTAAAGAAGAAGGTAAACACGCCGAGCTATTAGCTACACCCAAATCACTTTACGCAGAACTTTGGAACGTACAAGAAAATCTCGATGATTTGAATAAAGAGTTGGAACGAGACCTTGCCGACCATAAGTAGTAAGGCAAACGACCTCCAATCCCCCACGCATATTAAATATCAAGAATGGCTTACAGGCAGGTGATCAAGTAAATGACGATTTAGGCAAGCCCTAGCGCTTAACACCTTTCCAACTTCGTGACAACATTCAAATTATGAAACTCGATCCCTTTAATTATTTTGGTTTTGACTCGCTCGGTGTTAGTATACCTTAATTGTCGATTGTTAAATAATTTGGACTCGGTAATATTAATGAAAATGAAATCTTGATAAATAAGCAACGGCTATGACAAATTTTTTTACGATTTATGATGGCATCTTTCAAGATCTTGAAGAGCTTTAAGCGATTCACGTTCTTTTCTTTGGCAGCTGTAAAACCAACGTTGGATTTATTCAAACTGAATATTCGATTCTTGATCGCCTTCGAAAGCTTTACAGGCTCAGCTTTCTACACTTGATCTCCTAATCGAAAGATCGACCTTTAAGATATGTGTGGAGTTTTAGGAATAGCGCTCGCAGATCAGTCAAGTGCTGTGGCACCAGAGCTTTTCGACGGTTGCTTGTTTTTGCAACACAGAGGTCAGGATGCAGCTGGTATTGCTACCTGTGGTCAGCGCGGAAGACTGTACCAGTGCAAGGGAAATGGTATGGCTCGGGACGTATTCACGCAACAAAGAATGGCGGGACTAGTGGGGTCTATGGGAATCGCGCATTTGCGTTACCCCACTGCAGGCTCCAGTGCAAACTCTGAGGCCCAGCCCTTCTACGTTAACAGTCCATACGGGATCCTTTTGGGCCATAATGGTAACTTGGTCAACACAATCTCTCTCAGACGCTACATGGACGAAGACGTACACAGACACATCAACACAGATAGCGACTCCGAGCTTCTTTTGAATATTTTGGCGGCTGAGCTTGAGAAGCACAACAAATATCGTGTAAACAACGATGACATTTTCCACGCGCTGGAAGGCGTATATCGTCTTTGCCGCGGTGGATACGCTTGCGTGGGAATGCTTGCTGGATATGCTATGATAGGGTTTAGAGATCCTAATGGTATTAGGCCTTTACTGTTCGGTGAAAGGACGAAGCCCGATGGCACCAAAGATTATATGTTGGCGTCCGAGAGTGTCGTTCTGAAGGCTCACAACTTTAGCAAGTTCCGCGACTTAGCACCTGGTGAGGCTGTTATTGTTCCAAAGGATTGCGGAAGAACTCCACCGGAGTTTAAACAGGTTGTTCCCATCAATTCTTACAGACCAGATCTCTTTGAGTACGTCTACTTTGCCAGACCTGACAGTGTATTGGATGGTATCTCTGTTTATCACACAAGACTTCAAATGGGTGTGAAGTTAGCTGACAGCATAAAAAGAGAAATGGACCCCAAGGATATAGATGTTGTTGTTTCGGTGCCAGATACCGCACGTACTTGCGCTTTGGAGTGTGCTAACAGCTTGCAAATTCCCTACCGTGAAGGTTTCGTGAAGAATAGATATGTTGGTAGAACTTTCATCATGCCTAACCAGAAGGAACGTGTGTCTTCGGTAAGGAAGAAGCTGAACGCAATGGACTCAGAATTCAAGGGCAAAAGAGTTTTAGTTGTTGATGACTCCATTGTGAGAGGTACCACTTCTAAAGAAATTATTAGCATGGCGAAAGAAGCCGGTGCCTCGAAAGTGTATTTTGCTTCAGCGGCTCCGGCGATTCGCTACAATCACATCTATGGTATTGATCTTGCGGACACTAAGCAGCTAGTTGCCTACGACAAATCGACGGAAGAGGTTAGCGCTGAATTGGGTTGCGACAAAGTATTCTACCAGTCTCTTGAAGATTTGGTTTCTTGCTGCAAAACAGAAAAGATACAGAAATTTGAAGTTGGCGTTTTCACTGGAAACTACGTAACAGGTGTGGAAGATGGGTACTTACAAGAGCTCGAGAGAGTGCGTGCCTTAAACGCTGCCAAACAAGAATGCGCCAAAGCTGATTTTGACATCGGTCTTTACAATAGTGCTGATTTCTAAGTTAGAACTGAAATACTGGAGGGGCGGAAACTATGATATATACAGGAGAGAGTGCATGTAACTATACAAATTGAGTCGACGTCGCTTTCGCGGACATTTTCGCGTTGGTACGCTGCCGTACAAGAAACCTTCGGACAAAAAATATTCGGATGACATGGCCAATTTATCAATACTTCAATAAAGGACAAGTCCACCGATGGCCACTGAATTGTGGAATGTACTGCGACATGCCAATCGGAAAGTGGATTCTGAAACCAGAAATGAAGTGACAGTCATTATATCGGCTGAATCGCAGGCTGTTTTACAGGAATTTCTTACAAAGGTTTTGCTAATTGATGATGTGGAAACAAGTCTGGCATCAATGGGGTACTATCACAAGAGTCTCGGCAAGCAGTTGGAAAATGGTTGTGTTTTGGATTTACACATCTATACTGTAGCATGGCCCTTAACTTCAATGGATTTAGACTTGCTTTCGATATTTGTAAAACCTGATGCTTGCAGTATTAAGTGGGTATTTCTACTGGACTGGCTTCAGGGAAACAAAAAGTTGTGGCTGCGGGATCTTTGCGAAGCTCTCGAACTTGTTCGTCACAAGCTTGGGAGGGACCCCTGCGATATTGATTCTTGCTCTATCATAACAATGCAATCCCAATGTTGCAAGGATCTTGAAATTAGCTCAGCTTCATGGAGTTCCCTGAAAATGGAATTCATGAATCAAGCATTAAGGTCTTTGGCCATGCATATGCATGCGTCTCTTATGGCATTGGCTTCCACGACCAACACCGAAGACTTGAATGAGGTTTGTAAGGTAGTGGTTGGTAAAGAAACCTTGAAAAGTCCTGAATACATCGAGCTCAGTAAGCTTTTCATTCCCAAAGATTGTGATTCAGAGGGCAAAATCAAGACCATGGGCGAAGAATTTCCCGTATCTCAGGTCTTGCAAGAGACTTTCATCAGCGGTCACTACGAAAGGTTGATTCCTGGGGAGCTCAGAACAGAAGTCACTTATTTGTCAGATACTCCGAAATCAATTGCAGAGTCTGATGTTTTGAATATACAAAAGGAGTTAGCTGAGATTTACACCTCGCAAAAAGTTTCGTTGCTGAAAACGACTTCAACAGAGACGTCTACCGTCGAGACCCTAGATGCGGAGGAGTCAATAGATGTTTGAGAGCTGCTAGAAGTACCTTTTTTGTGAGATCTCCTTGTTGGCGAAAGGTTATGCTTCCACTCGTTGAAAGATATCTCACACAAAATTTTTATAAGATGACAAGACACACTCATCGGTAGGAAAAGACAGTAGTCGACAGCCCCATTATAGGGCAGTCACTAGTTGCAGGCGCCCCACAACCCTTCAACCAACAAACAACGGTGCTTTTATAACTGTAGTAGCTCCAATGGGTTATCAAATGAGTAAAACCCAAGATTCGGGTAAGGAGAGAGGGCCAGAAGAAGTAAAGGCGCTTACACGACAAGAAATGAATAGCGAAAATTCCCCAGCCGTTACTACACACTCTAACAAGGATGAAACACTGTTTCAATCAAGTGTTGCGAGGTTGAGCCTATGCGAAGATGAGGAGTCAAGAGCCAGAATTAGAAACTCTCTGCAGAGAACCGAGTCCGATGACATTATAGTTGACGAAACTAGCTCCAACGCTCAGAAAGCAGGGAATAAAAGAAGAAGAAGACGCTCGAGTGCACTAGGCGGACCTGCTGTTGGAAAACTAAAAAAAACACCAGAAGACCTACCCTCTAATTTGTCTATTGCCGTTCCAAAGAAGAAAAAGAAGTCCACACACCCAGCGCTCTTAACTGTGGGTCAAAAAGCGCTGCAGAAGCGAATCTCCATGAAAGATATAAGGGATGTGGTTCTGTACATTCTTCAAGACTCGAACAATGCTCCAGGATGGATTCAAGTTGAGAACAGAGCTTCGATCAAAAAGGTTGTCGTTCTTTTCGTTCCTGGCCTTCAGGCTGAAGACTTTGAGGAGAACAAGAAACATTCGAAACGAGACAACACGGGGAACCCACGAGCTACAGCCCTTATTTCTCTCGAAAATGAAGAACTTTTAGACGGTGTGTATAGAATACCAGTTTCGGCACCCGGATCCAAGAGCACTCTGTACTCGGCTTACAACTCATTCATAAATGTGGGACTAAGCAAGAAAGAAAAAGAGGAAAGAAAAGAGGAACTAAGTAAAAAAGCCATCACTCTGAATGATTTGTTACTGAGCACTGATCAACTTCTAGAGAACGAGTACCCCATTCACGAGAAAACCCCGGGACTGACTCCAGAGGATAGTGAGGTTGTTTTGCCGAAGCAATCTGATGATAGCAGCATATGGAAAAGTACACAGCCGTTCGAGCACGACGGCTCACACACTTTTGCCATGGATTGTGAAATGTGTATGTCCGATAATGGCTTAGTGCTGGCGCGAGTGAGCTTAGTAGACTTCGAGTGCAACCTCGTATATGATAGCCTAGTCAAGCCAGACGTTCCTATTGTCGACTACTTGACGAGATACAGCGGAATCACAGAAGAGAAGCTTCGGGATGTCACCACTTCTCTAGAAGACGTCCAGTCGCACATTTTAAGCATAGTAAGTTCCAATGATATACTTATCGGGCACTCTCTTCAGTCAGACTTAAATGTGTTAAAGCTCAGACACCCCAGAATTATAGATACTGCTGTAATTTTTGAGCATAAGGCGGGACCGCCTTTCAGACCTGCCCTCAAATACCTGGCAATGGAATATCTCAGCCAAAAAATACAAGACAGTGATGCGCTCGGTCATGACTCCTTCGAAGACGCTCGCGCCTGTATGGAGCTTACAAAACTCAAGATTGTAAATGGCGCTGCTTTTGGGATTGGTATAAACACGGAAAATCTATTTCACAGGCTAGCAAGAAATGGTGTCAAGAGTCTATGCCTCAATGATTACGCTCCAAAAGAGAGTAGCCTCCTCTCAAAACGAAATGCTTCTGATGTTAATGTTAGGTGCTCAAGTGACGAGGAAATCTTCCAGAAGATAGGCGCTAACATGGATAATTACAACCTTTTTGTAGGAAGGCTTAGGGAGCTAGAGTTTGCACGCGAATATGCCGTACCGCCAGAGGGCGTTTCAAAGAAAGACGCAATCACAGCAAGAAGCAACTTTGTGCAAATGTTCGAAGACTTATACTGCAAGTGTCCAGCTTCGACGGTTTTCATTGTCTGTTCGGGCACAGGAGATACTAGGGATTGGGGGAAAATAATGGGCGAACTTAATAAGATGAATAGAGACGAAAAGTTTGATGAAAGGAAAAAAAGGGAAGGCGAGATACATGAGGCTGTACGCAAAGCTAGAGATGCGATAGCTCTGATTACGACCAAGCAAACCGAACCTGAGAATGCAAGATAGATGATAATTTTGAAATTTTGTAGAGTAAATTATATGCAGTATTAAGGGTGAATTAGACTCGATTTATTTGACTGGATTATTCTAGCGGAATGTCTCCGTCTGCATCTGGTACTATGACAGAAGGGCTGGCATCTTCTGGTTTGTGAGATTCAGCATCATTCACCCCCGGTATATTAGCTTCGGCGGGTTTATCTCCGCCTTTCTCCTTGTGACCCTCATTTTCTGTGACTTGCGATTCATGTGAGTAGTTTGCAGCTGGAGTAACGGGGCTGACAGCTGGGGCGTCAATTGAGCCAGCTTGGCTCTCCATTTTATCGTCTTGAGTTTTCGCTTTAAGGGCTTCATCTGCAGCTACAGTGGCTTCAAATTCGGGCTGAATGTGCCCCTTGACTTCAGTAGCCTCAACTGCTGTCGTTTCTACCGCCCCAGCGGCTCCCAAGGCCTCTTTCTCTTTCTTGGCAATCGCATCCGAACCAGAAAAGCTGGGAATTGATTCTTGGCCACCAACTGCTCCCCTGATGTCATCCGCTGTCAGCCCGTTCCCAGCATTTTGACCACTACTTGTTGGCGCGCTGCCAACTTGCGGGGCCACCACTTTCTTAGTTCTGTCGTACATAGATAAATCCAGAATCTCATTTTCGTCCACTTCAAGTTGCTTCCAGGCAGGAACCTCGCTGGGCATCCACGCTTTGTACATGAAGTTGTACTTTTCACCCTCTACGTTTTCTCCATTTCCTTTTCCACTATTTTGGGTTGGCTTTGGTTTCACTGGTGTACACCAGTCTAATTTCCAGTATCTTTGGCTACTATTGGCAAATGTATGGGGGCTAGCATTATTCGCTCTTGCAATGAGCTCACTGGTCTTCATATGGGCCAATTGTGTCTCGATATAGTTTCCCAATTTTACTTGCTCATTGATAAAAGCCATTCACACCAAAGGAATACGCATTTTAGGTTTAGTATTATATATCACGTGATCATATGTATCAATATTCTAATATAACGCCTAGAAAGATACTCAACATAACACATTTCAATGCCCTAAAGGCTTCTCCTTTTGATCTAGGGATTAAGTGGGTAAATCAAAATGTCAGGCCGTAAGCTCACGAAGAAACAACTTCTTGCGAAGGGCGACCTTACGAATGAAGACGACGCGTACGATGCTGTTTTCAGCGGCGAATTTGGTTCAATGGAAATTGGAAACTATATTGGACCTAGCGAGGGGCAGACAGAACACTTACCTGATGCAATTGATTTTGAGGACGAAGATGAATTAGCTGAAGAAGAACTGCCTGAAGAAACACAATCCTCTATGCCCAATGTGCCGGATAACGACAACGAGGAATACTTGAGCATGATGAATAGCGGCGCTATTTTGGGGGACCAAACCGACTATAGTAACAGAAATAATACTCTGTTCATGGGAGTCAACGGAGATGAGGGCACATTTCCTGAGGAGCACCACGTTTTTGGAGACTTTGCAGACGAAAATCAAGTAGCTCTTGAAGAGCAGCGCAAGCAGCTAGAGAAGGAGCGGCTAGAGATTGAACAGAAACAGCTACTTAAATACTACTTTCCAAAATTCCAACGAGGCAAAGTTCTAAGCTTAATGAGTATCGTGCCTAAGCAGGTCAGCAGGTATCAATGGCAAAGGGACTTATATCTCACAAACAGACACATACGGCCTCTGATTCCTCTGAAACTTCGCATAGAGGTTCAACCAGACTCGCGAAGGACCTTCAAGTCTAAGGGAAAGAGCTGGCAATCGATGGCTGAACAACAGAAGCGCAAAAAAGCTGGCATAGTAACAGTCCCTTTGGACAACATGTATGGGGAGGAGAAACAACACTCTCAAAACAAAAGTGTGGACGGCCTTGTTCCTGAGGAGTTTATGATGATAGCCGATGAATGGGATTATGAAAAGATAATTGTAGACTCTGACGAAGAAAATACAAGCACGAAGGGGAGTTCTACCACAAAAGTGCAACCACCTTCTGTAATGGATGATAACAAGCTTGACTGGAATTGGGATGACGAAAGTCTTGTGGAAGGCAAGGTAGACCAGATCAAGATATCCCTGGATATGAATGACGAAAGGCTTTTGTTTGTGAAGGACAAGCACCAGGAAAACAAGGATTCGAAGTCAAAGGTTGCATTATTCCCCTTTAACGAAACAACACTGCTACAAAAATTCAATATTTCAAATGACGACAAGTACAAAATATTGAAGGAAAACTATCAAACCAAAATTCGTTCCACTATATCCAACCTCAGTATCGAACACTCGCAGCCTGCAATTCGTCTTCAATCACCCTTCTTCAAGGTAGTACCGCCCAAGTCTCAAATTCGGCATTTTCACAGACCCCACTTTGGGGGTCAAGTACGGCCAGGTACGAATATCGTGTTTAGTAAGCTCAAAACGAGGAAGAGGAAGAGAGACAAGGGAAAGGACGTTCGGGAGCTATTTGCTAGAAGTCAAGATCTCACTTTGGGTGACAGTGCGCCAATTTTTTTGATGGAATATTCTGAAGAAGTGCCTGTTGCGCTTTCCAAATTCGGCATGGGTAACAAATTAATCAACTACTATCGTAAGACCGATGACAAAGATTTGTCGAGACCAAAGTTGCCGGTAGGCGAAACGCATGTGCTTGGCGTTCAAGATAAGTCACCTTTCTGGAATTTTGGGTTCGTTGAACCCGGTAATGTTGTCCCTACCCTATATAACAACATGATAAGGGCTCCAGTTTTCAAGCATGAGGTTTCTGGCACCGATTTTCTCTTGATCAAAAGCACTGGAAATGGTATGGGAAATAGGTTTTACCTGAGAAATATTAATCATCTTTTCACAGTGGGTCAGACTTTTCCAGTCGTCGAAGTTCCAGGTCCAAACTCTAGGAGAGTCACGTCGATGGGAAAAAATAGGCTACGCATGATCGTTTATCGAATTCTAAACAAATCAATCGAGCACAGGCTCCTTGTAAAGCAAGTAGCTCGCCATTTTCCAGATCAGAATGACATGCAGAATAGACAGAGGCTAAAGGAGTTTATGAAATACCAACGAGACGGCGATGACCACGGTTTTTGGAAATTGAAGGAAACCGAAGTTCTTCCTGATAATGAAAGCGTGAAAAAGATGATCATCCCGGAAGATGTTTCACTCACAGAGTCGATGTATCAGGGTCAACAATATCAAGAAGACAATGAATTCTATAACTGTGATGAAAAATTAGCAAAACTGGAAGAAAACTTGATTCCATGGGCGGCTACCAAGAACTTCCTGAATGCTACGCAAATGCGGGCCATGGTACAAATCCATGGTGCTGGTGATCCTACTGGGTGCGGTGAAGGGTTCTCTTTTCTAAAGACTTCAATGAAAGGTGGATTCACAAGGTCAGGTAACGACCCAGAGCAACCACAAATTTCTGGTGGTCATAGTTATAATGTCGCACAACAACAGAAAGCTTATGAAGAAGAGATAAGCAAAACGTGGTATACACAAGCTAAAAGTCTCCACATTACGAATCCCTTCGAAGAGATGGAAGATCCAGATGTGGTCAATAAGACGAATAAAAAAGTTAAGGCATATCGAGATGACCATAAAGTGTTAAGGATAGTCCGAAAGAAGCGAGATGAAAACGGGATTATTCAACGTCAAACAGTTATTATCAAAGATCCTCGAGTAATACAAGGGTATCTGCGCGCATATGAAAGAAAAAGAGAAGAAGCAGAAGCCAACTTGGGTCTCGAGGAATTGATGAATGATAATATTGACCTAGTGAGCGGCGAAAACACAGAGGAGAAGCAACTGAAACAGAAGAAGCTCCTGGAGGAGCAATTAGCGAAGCTACAAAAATCACAGGAAAGAAGGCAGGCCAGAAAATTGGCGAAAGAAAAGACAAAAGATGGTAAGGCTGCAAAAGCTAGGAATACCAATAGAAGATGCGCAACGTGCGGGATGGTCGGTCACATTCGTACTAACAAGACGTGTCCCATGTATAACGGTGGGAATAGCGCCGGCTTGACAGCATCCTCGACGTCTGCAGCTACTGCGACTTCAGAGCCCCTTCCCACCAAGACAGAGGACCAAGAATCGTAGACATATAATCGAAATAAGCATTTATAAGTGATAGAGGCAGTTGCGTAACGATAAACGTATTATATATGCATGATAGTAGCATCTTCGCACAGATCCTCAAGTATAGCGGAGTCGCTATCGTACCCGACGTAGGCCACATATCCTGGAATTCCCTTCTTCTCATGCACTGGGTAATGAACGGGGGAAACATCGAGTTCTTCCTTTATACAGAAGGACACATGCTCCTTTTGCAAGTCATAATCATGTGTAATCTTCTTAACAATGGTTTTGAATTCCCCTCTTTTGTCACAGCTAGGGCCACCAACTGCGAAAAGCTTTACTGCTGAGGAACCATCGCTCACGGCTTCTTCCTGAAGATTACAGTGAAACCACTCATAGTTCGTTCTTGTCCCATATTTGAAGTATTCTACAGCCGCTATTAGTGAAAGGCCTATGCAGACATACTGGAGTAGTTTGAATACTTGTGGGGTCCTTCTTTCCGCTGGCATTGATACTCGACCAACTTAATGGAGTTTGAAGGTAGGATCAGCTTATGTTGAAATGTTGGAATTGAATAGACCTACCCAAATCCCGTTTCCGATGACCGAAGTAATCAGCACATCAGACAATTTAAATTAACACTTTTATTTTGATTTTATAACTATTTAGACATATTGTATGTTTTGGCAGAAACGCAAAGTGGGCAGCAACTACTCTGTGAAATTATGGCTATGATTTCCACTTGATAATGCGCTCTTGCTTCTCATTCTTGCATTTTACTCGAATGCATAGCTGCCCTGAATCCAGTCGTTGACCATGGCTAGAGAGTTCTCAGGTTGGTCGTAAGGAACCATGTGTCCACCACCGTAAACTCTCAAGAAAGTGAAGTTCTTGTAGTTTTTGACCTTACCAGCAGTTTCACCAGTAGTGCTTGCTGTCCAGTCTTTAACTGGGGCATCCTGGAATTTGTCACCGTGCTTCCATGGAAGAACGTTAGACCAGGCCTCGTTACCTAGCCAGTTGCAAATGAAGTCTTTGTCACCTGCGTAAATCAAGACTGGTAGACCTTGGTTCAGTAAGTCTGTCACAGCCTTATGGTATGGCTTCATCCAGTCACCGGCAAACAAGAAGTTTCTGTTGATGTCGAAATTGCAGGATTCGTACTTTTCAACTTCAGCGCCAACTGCGTTTTTGACAACGTCCAAGTTCAAATAATCCTCGACGTAAGACATCTCGGCGTAACACAACTGACCGTTGCATTCCTTGCGGATGTCGTAAACGTTCTTGCCCGTCTTCTGGTATGGGCCCATCTGCGCATTGTTACAGTATATAGCGGCAGGAACACATGACCAGACAGACTCGGAGTCGTAGCAGGCTTCAATCAATGAGAGACAGCGAGGAAGCGTGTCTAGCATGCCTTCACACTCCTCTGGCGCAAGCACGGAGGGTTCTCCGCCTTCACCACAAGCCATAGGCTCGTAGTAAGGGTACTGGGTCAATGGATCGGTGAGACCGTTGCCGATCAGCACAGATGTAAGGTTGAAATTTCTCTCGTTCTCTGGGTGAGAAAGAATCTCAGAGGCGAAAACGGGAATATAGTGGCCAGCATATGACTCACCAGCAATGTGGAAGTCTTGACCAGAAGCGTACTCTGGAAATTGTTGGAAAAACAATTGCAAGAAAGCGTAAACGTCCTTACCAGCGGCAACGGTGTTCGAGACACCGCTACTGCCGGAGTAAGAGTAACCAACGTTAACTGGCTGGTCCAAGAAGATGACCGAAGCGTTGGAGTTCCAGGAGTATGGATTGTAAATGGGCTTGAGTTCGGGACCAATAGAGGAAGGACCTAGTTCAAAAAATTGGCCAGTCAATGAGGAACAGCCGGGACCACCGTTGAGCCATAGAATAACGGGGTCGTTCTTGGGGTCGTTTCTGCTCTCAAAGAACCAGTAAAAAAAGTGCTTGTCCTCCTCCTCAACATCAAGGTAACCCGTGTACTGCTTGACACCAGGGTCAACACCCAGAACCTGTGGGTCCTTTACCTTGTTGACACGCAGTTTGTGCGAGGCGTCTTGCTGCACCACAAAGTCCCACTCCTGGTCCGGCCTGCGGTTCACCTTGGTCTTGGGCTTTGTGACAAACTCCATTTGCGACGTCTCGTGAGGAAATAACAGTCCCATTTCGCCCCACACGTTTTGGAGCCCCTTGGGCAGCGAATCTAGGACCGCGTCCGGGGAGAGACCCAGTGCGGAAATCGCCTTGTCAAGCAGCGTACCAGCCTTGAAAGAATTCTGGACCGACGCAGCTTGCACAGACGCCGCCAAAGCTCCTGTCAAGAGCGCTGTAGTCTTCATTGTGTTTTATTCAGAAAAAGTGTGCTTAACTGCAGTTCAGTTGATACTTGAGAGCAGGAAGAGCGAAAGAAAGCGGGGGAAAAGCGGTCGAAACTCGTAACTGAGTGTGTAAAGGACAGCCAGTGAATGCTGCGTAAACCCTTTAAAGTGCAAATGAGTTAACCGCTGCACTCTCTGATGTTTTTGGGAAAGTGGAACTTGTAGTGGCAAGGTGTAAATCCCTTTTATATTATATTGACCCTTGCCCCTTACTTGCCGTTCTGCGATAATCGAAAGTACCGAAAGGGTAACAATTACTAAAAATGGTAATTAAGACCAAATGGGAAAAAAAGATGACACTTTGAGTTTCTTTTCTGAGCCTTTTTTCGATCCTCAAAAAAAATTAACGACTCTGGTAAAATTCGAACGAAGGACAGTTTTGAGGAATAATTTAAGAAAAAGAAAATATGGGTGTATGGGTGGTAAATTTCAAAAATATAAAAAAAAGATGGAACCACTAAAATTCGAACGTCGGCATTAACAATATGCGCTCTATTTCCGTACACTACGTCAAAAGTGACACATCAAATTCGTGTACAATGACGGATTTCCATTCTGGCATCACGAAATATATCAGGAAGCCCATCTCCGCCAAACGTTAAAAGATGGACGATGAAGTATTCAAGCATCTTAATATTTCAGAAGCTTTCGATTAATTTCTCCGTAAGGATCTTGGTGACTACTGTGGTCACCGGTCACGGTCACGTTGAAGAAGCGCCCACATAACAGCCGCGCTCGCTTGAAATGTAATCACTATCCACGAATAAACTATGTTGTTACTCTTGGTAGGTTTTTCCTCTCTCAACACCGTATATCTTCAAAGGTTCCATAAGTCGCGATACTCATACGCATCCGACGCTCGTTTGTAAGATCCAGTTGGTGCCTCTGAAGTGCCAAAAATGCATCAACCTCCAGAGGTCCTACCCTCCTCCATCCCAGTCCCCGAGGCGTTACTACGCACGTCTTCGTACGTGTGGTACTACTGTCAGCGCGCCGTGCACGCGATTCCCGGGGCACGGTACGTGGTATCGTACGTGCAAAAGTCGCACCAGGACGACCCCTACCGTACGTTATTTGAGCTGTTCCTTATAGTATATGGTGTCATCTACTTCTTCGGAAAGCCTCGCAAGCAGGGCGCCGAAGCCGCGCCCAAACTCAGTGCTCGGGAAGTTGAAGCGCTGATCGATGAGTGGGAGCCCGAATCCATTGCACCAGACGCATCGCTGGTTCAATGGCGCACCAAGACGGCCCCTGTGGTTGTAGGCTGCTCCGGTCCTACACATGTCGACATCACACGCGATAACGGCAAAGAGTCTTACACTAACGTTTTGAACTGTGCGTCCGAGAGTTTTTTGCAGCTTTCAGATGAGCCTGAATTTTTGCAGGCCGCCAAGAGCACTATTCGCCAGTATGGTGTCGGTGCTTGCGGACCTGCTGGATTTTACGGCAACCAGGACGTACACTCGAACCTGGAGCTTGACCTCGCTCGCTTCTTCGGCACCGAGAACGCCGTTCTCTATGGACAAGATTTTTGCACTGCTGCCTCTGTTATTCCGGCCTTCACTAAGCGTGGCGATGTGATCGTCGCTGATAACCGCATTACCGTGGCGCTGCAAAATGCGCTGCAGCTCAGTCGTTCCACTGTGTACTACTTCAACCATAACGACATGGAATCCCTTGAAGAGCTGCTAGATCAGCTTCAAGAACGTGAGGTTAAGGACAATCTCCCAACTATACCCAGAAAATTTATCGTTACGGAAGGCTTGTTTCATAGCTTAGGCGACATCCCAAACTTGCCAAAGCTTGTAGAGCTAAAGCGCAAATACAAGTACAGACTTGTTGTTGATGAAACTTTCTCTCTAGGTGTATTAGGTGATACAGGCCGTGGTGTCACCGAATATTACAAAATGAACCGCGACGTATCAGTGGACATCACCATTGGCTCCATGGCCACCGCTATTGGGTCATCTGGTGCTTTCGTGCTGGGAGATCGCGTTATGTCTGTCCATCAACGTATTGGATCCCATGCGTACACTTTTTCTGCTTCGCTCCCGGCTTACACTGTAACCACCGCTTCAAAAGTTCTGAAGCGTTTAGAGCAAGACAGCTCTGCAGTCAAGAGGCTGCATACCCTTTCAAATAGGCTACATCAGTTCTTTGTCAACGATAAAGAGCTCTCCCCTTACATTGAAGTTACCTCTGATAAGGATTCCAGCATTTTGCACTTAAGGCTAAAAGAAGATTATTCTTCACGCGTTTTCCACATTACGGAGGATTCACTATTTGAACAAGTTTCTGCTATGCATAGCAAGTGTCTCACGGATAAATACATTGAAGCTTACGAGAACGAGGAGCAATTTTTGCAACAAA
Organism: Lachancea waltii; assembly: GCA_030580015.1. Taxonomy (NCBI): domain Eukaryota; kingdom Fungi; phylum Ascomycota; class Saccharomycetes; order Saccharomycetales; family Saccharomycetaceae; genus Lachancea; species Lachancea waltii. The sequence goes on along the minus strand of JAKTSC010000068.1, from coordinate 3,895 downwards.
TTGTTGATTTCGCTTTGAAAGAGTACGGTGTGCTTATTACACGTAACACTTTTGTTCTGAAACATGAGACGCTTCCAGTTACGCCAAGCTTAAAGGTGTGTTGCACCGCCAAGATGAGCGATGACGAATTGTCGAAGGCATGCGAGGCTGTCAAGAATTCCATTCTCAAATGCATCTCTGACTGATCCGATAAATATGCATGTAGATTAAGCTTACACCTACTATATTTCTCAATACCGGAAGTGAGAACTTTTCAAAGTGGAGATGATACAGTTGAGAGTATATCTAGTCGAAGTTGTAGTTAATTATTCTTAATATATAGTTATTTATGGAAAGGACAGACCTAAACCTCACGCATTCCATACAAAGGTGAGTATCTGCTCATCGACGTGCACTCAAATTCCACCTTGAAAAGGTTACCTCTGCTGAAGAACGCGATGAAGCAAAGGGCAGTGAGAAACATAGGCACCGCATCGAAAACGTACAGAAACCACTCATGTTTGATAATGTAGCCCTCAAAACCTTGGATATATTCCACCAGTCTGACAATGGATCTAATCATGATCAAAACACTACCAATAAACAAATTGATGTTTAGAATCTTCCAATGCTTCGAGATTTTGTGCGTCACAGTAGAAATCTTCTCTGCTTGAATTAAAAATCTCACTTCAGTGACAATAAAGAAACCAAATACAAGCACTTGCACCACTAGACCTACAATGACAATATTAGATCCAAGTCTGTGGTTGTCAGTGCTAGCAAGGATACCGCCACCTGCTGCCTGCAGGAAAAAACTGAATACGTCTCCAGCAACAAAAATTGCGGTACTGAATCTAGCAGGCACATACGAAATTGAAGTGGCTCTTAATAAGACCAATAATCTTCCAAAGTTCATGTAAATAGAAGCAGCCATGAGCGCGGGCGCAACTAGCAGCATCACTGTTTGCGCAATGTAGGGGGCCGTATCAGTTGTGTTGTTTCTGGAAATAAGTCTCGCAACATAGCCACCACATTCGACGGCAATACCGCATAGTAGCGGGATAAATTTGGTCACAAGTCTGAAGTTTGTGCATGGCAGCGGCGTATCGTCTGGGCATGATGCATCCTCTCCTTTGGACGCAATTGATCCAGCTTCCACATACTGACGCTCCATCTGAGTCCGCTGCCTGCAGTAGAAAATGATCTGGCCAATCAGCACTAAGAGCGCCAAGCCGAATAGCGCTGCGAAGACACCGGCTCCCGCTTCATTAGGTTTATAATGATAGAGTGACTCCGATGAAGTCGTCGCCGCAGCTGTGCTGCTGGTTGTTGAAGTGCTAGATCTTAGGGATGAAGTTGTAGACATTGAAAAGGCGTTGAAGGATCCGGAAGAAACTGAGAAAATGACTTTATACAATAAAGTCCTGACAAAAGTATCTAAAAGAGAGCAATTGAGTAGATCTCTTGAAGCTTGAGGAGATAAGATGGAAAGGAAAAGAATTGAAGGTTTGTTAGCCCATAAAACAAGAATAGTACATCGCTTTAAATATTTCGCGAGTTCTTCCTTGTCGATGGCCTCAGTGAGACGACAAAGAACCTATTTTCAGCCTCTTTGTCCTGACGAATATTGAAAATCAGCGGTAAAAGCTCCGAGCTGCATCACGTGGAAGAGCGGCGCAGCTGCAGATGTTATCGCGGTAGTAGCGGCATAAGGTCCTTTACCAAGTAGAGCACGTAAATGGCGGACTAATTGTTCAGGTTAGCTTAGAAAAGCTGTAGTTGGGTCAATACGAACATTTTTACGTCTTTTGTCAAAAAAATAGGCTGAGCATCTGCAAGGCACCGCGTAAAAAATTCCTTCTCAGCACCGCGACAGTATTGCGAAGATCGGCCTGTAGATGGTACGGTCGAATTTGAGATAGGGAAACATCGTAAATCTTGGTACATGTGGGCGCAAGCAGGGTCTGCCAAGATTAGTTAGCAGATGGAGGGAGGACACCAAAAACGGCGTTGGACGTTATTGGAAGGGCTTGGCCTATTTTGGAGAGGGATTTAAAGAGTGCCTGAAGGGGGCTTGGATCGTGGCTACTGCAGGGTCTTGGCTCAGAATTATTAGTGTTAGGGAAGGTGAGTGTTTGCGTCGCAGGGTTCATGAGAGCAGACGAAAATGCTGAAGATCAGTTGTTTGACGATTTGCGCGCTTATGGTATGAAAGGGAAAGGCTGAAGGCGGCGTAAGTCAATTAGCTGGGGATGCGCACTTAGGGCTGAAAATATGGGGTTCATTACGAACAATCACAAGCAGAAACGCGTCTAGAGTATGGAGGCTGAGGAGGTTGGGAGATGCAAAAAGTTGGCTTTAAGCACAGGGAGGTTGGAAATATGATAAGATGGTATGACAGTTCGGTGTGAAGGAAAGAGGATGAAATGGGAGAAAAAGTAGAAAACGACCAGTAAAAGGAATCTGATTCATGCAAATATTAGTAGGTAGGTAGGCTAAGAGCATCTTAAAGTCAGACGAACCCTGTGCGAGATCAGTCAGTCCAAAAAATACACGGTATTGTTTCAAATTGGTGTGCATTCAAGGCGTATGATGCTTTAGCCATTGAGACCGGGGGAATAGGGATAATTCAGAATAAGTCACAGCGAGAAACTCATAAGATAGCGACAGAAAAAAGGGCAACACGGGAACGCAAAAGAACCAAAAGAAGGGACGAAGTATAAGAGAATTCAAAGCCCGAAGAGAATAATAAAAAAAACTCCAAGAGCTGTGAGACGGTGGGTTTAAACCAAAGTGTATGACGTTCAAACCAATGAAATAATTGAAAAATCTTCTCAATGAAGGATCACCCAGAATTGAAGGCTCGACGGACCACACAGAATTGGAAGCTCGACGGACCACCCAGAATTGGAATCTCGACGGACCACCCATAATTGAAAGTTGGATGGCTCACCCATAATTGGAAGCTCGACGGGTCACCCATACTTGAAAGTTGAATGGCTCACCCAGACTTGAAAGTTCAATGGCTCACCAATAATTGAAAGCTCGACGGACCACCCAGAATTGAAAGCTCAACTCTCCACCCAAACTTGAATGCTCAACGCTCCACCAAAACTTGAAAGCTAAACGCCCACCCAGAGCCCGGAGCTATACCACAATAACAGCAACTAAGAATCCTCATACCAGCCATAACCGCTTTCAAATAATTAGACTCCTCGTCATTCCTAACCCGAGTAACTAGTGTGTTTCATTTGACCATGAAGATACTGATAGTCCAGCAAAGTACTGCAAGGCCCAAAATCAAGCTCTCAGCTATCCACTTCAAGCTGCATAAATACCCTTCTGGCAGATACTCATCAACTCTCCGATTTAGTTCGTTTCTCGGCCTTTGTCTCTCAAACTATTCGCTTACATAGTCCGAGCTCCGGCTAGGCGTTGAAGGTGATGTAAGCTTTGGAGTGCCCGCCCGCCCCTCATCCGTTGACGTTTCTGGAAACATGGATTGGGAAACAATTCTGGAACACTTCTGGAAACAACCGTGTAAAGCTACTTCAAATGTTTCTCAAAATGTTTCCCAAAATGTTTCCCAAAATGTTTCCAGAATCGCTTTTGAGAGGAAAAAGTTTGCCACTCAAAAACAAATAAATGATTTCGTCCAAAATGCGCTGGAATCACTATGAACGTTTTGTCGAACTGCTCCCTCTTCTACTCTAGCACACACCCTAGTTTTGCCGCCGCTTGCACTTGGACGACGTGTTTCGCGTTGTATGTGCGCACCTGATTGAAGACCAACCAAGGTGGACGAAAAATACTTACAAGAGTACTGAGATGTGTTTGGAATTGCTTGAAAAAAACCTCATGTATTGAGGCGAGTCTGAGTCTTCAATAGAAAGCTTCTCAATTCCAGTTTCAACGT
>JAKTSC010000067.1:0-49395 GCA_030580015.1 Lachancea waltii | reverse complement strand
AAACGTTAAAAGAATATATATGGATCATACATGTAGACATCACTCCCCACTCATTTGCTACCGTTCAGCTTTTCCTCCAGGTTCGCAATCTTTTGCTGCTGCTGCTTAACCTGTTTTCTCAACTTCTCCAGCTGCTCCTTTTCGTGCTTTTTAATGAAGTAGTCCTCCTGCGCCCTTTCTCTCTTGACAAAAGAGTCGTCAGCGCCTTCTCCGCGAGGTGACCCTAAAGATCCCTCCGAGTACCATCTGTTGCCGCTCATTCTGCTGCAAGGCAATTGTAGTCTCAAAGACTGCTTCAAAGTGGTACGTGCCGATTGAGATAACATTTTTAAATTTAGATCTTTGCGCACTGTCCTAAGATTACCTTTAAAATAAAGACTGGTGGTTTCAATGGTTTCTTAAAAATTGAAGTCTTTTTTTTTCGGGGGTTTGGGAGGCCACTAAGAGGGAGTATAGTGTGTGAGACTATTAAAGAAAATGCCAATACTAAACCAAAGTGAGAATCCCTTGATTTTTTAATATGTTTTTTGACCAAAACTACGGACGGAACTGGGGAGACTGGGCGCGGGGATTTGGGCCGGAAAATGTGTGTGGAGATGGAGTGGGTTGGGTCACTGAGTACGGAGGGGCTGGGACAGAGAGTGCCGTGGTTGATCTTTTTGAGTGATATGATTGGACGGAGAGAAAAGGTAGGAGATTTGTCGTTTTTGTACGTGTGTTTGGAGGGCATTTCTGACGGCATCTGTATCGTTGTTCACGGGTATGTGTCCGGTCACCATCGACGTAAAAATGTATTTGTACTCGTGTTTGATATCACTACGTACGCGTGTCGTTCTATCCCCCATCTCATCACTGCTCGACCACCTACCTCATCTCTTTACATTTGATTCAACCGACATCTCTCAAATTCGGCTCCCTCGTGTTTCAATGTCCACGTCCCTGGTCGTCACGCAATCCCACGAGCTCCTCGAGCTCGCAGGAGGCCACACACGCCCAGTACTAGCCTGCAAATTTGTAAAATCTGGTACTCTGGCACTTTCTGCCGGTTTAGATCCACATCTGTGCATATGGGACCTAAAGTCTGGCCACAACCATGTTCTTGGCCACTGCCATCGCCGCAGTGCCGCCATCACCACCTTCGATACTCTTGATGACACCCGGGCCGTGACTGGGTCCTCCGACACCCGACTAGCATTGGTTGACCTTCACACAGGTCGAAAGCTGCGCAACTTTGCAGGACACACGCGGGTCGTTAACCAAGTGCGTGCTCTCAACACTGACCGGTTTGCGTCTGTAAGCGACGATGGTGCTCTCAAGATATGGGACGCCCATACCAAGTCGCCCGTCTGGCAAATCTCCTCTGAGTTTCCATTGTTCACTTTAACCTCCTCCTCCTCCTCGTCCGACGACAATATCCTCTATACCTCGGGACTTGACCCAGTGATCAGGGCCTACGATCTCAGGCAAAACAACGGCCAAGAACTGTTCAATTGGTCCACACCGCACACTGACTCGGTCACTTCCATTCACATCAACGCCAGCCGCAACCTGTGTAGCTTGGACTTTGACAATTGCATATACATCAGTGATGCCAAACTACGACCTACACGCGACACAAGAGACTTAACTAGTTTTGAGCTGCCCGAGTTTTCCAACCCGGACAAATTTCTTGTGAGAAGCAAGTTCACGCATCAGGATCGTTGTCTCGCTGCACAGGGCCGTCTCTATGATGTCACTTCCCAGCAACAGCTCATCGATTTCACGCGACAAATGCCTTCCGCTTCCAATGTTATTGACATGGATTACGATCCCACAGCCAACAAAATGCTAATGGCCACCGAGAGTGGCAGTTTGTATCTTTACCAGATGTAACTGCGAGCAGATCCTGGAAAACTTAAATCACCTATTTCTTGTTGTTTGTATTTGTAAATATAGAAGATTATCAAATGTGCCGATTTATCGAAGCAATCCGTCCATCTTACTGAGTGGTCTTGGCCTTCTTGGTAGCAGGCTCCTCAATGTTTATGCTCTTGACATCTTCGTCGTTCTTGTTTGCCTGCAAGCTTCTGAGCTGGGGGGTTGTGATCTCAGAGTGGAAGTCCTTGATAATAGAGTCGACATCATCGATGTTCAATGGTCTGATATCACCTAGCTTCTTGATCTTGAATGTTACTTCCTTGCACTGTTCGTCCGACATGTTCAGATTCAGTTGGTCAACTCTCGATTTGATAGCATTCCAACCCGTCAACCTGTTGGCAAAATGGATGTATCTCTTCAAACCAAAGTCGTGAGGGTCCAAAATTTCGTAAGTGGATGGATTCGCTAGAATAGCCTTGGCGTGGATACCAGCTTTGTGAGTGAATGCACAGAACCCAGTAATTGGGTTGTTAAATGGAATGTTGACTTCGACAGCCTCTGCGACAAGGTTTTCAATGTCTCTGATTTTATGCAGCTTGTATTTTGACTTGACGTATTCTGGTGCGGCCACGATCATTCTGGCCATCAACCCACCCAAAGGAGTGATACCGTTTCTCTCACCAATACCCAATACCGCTACATCGATGAGCTTAGCACCACCCTCTAGAGCAGTGTAAGCGTTGGCAATGGCACACCCTGTGTCGTTGTGGAAGTGACACTCGACATCACAAGATACCACGGTCTTCAGAGTTCTCATCAACTCGTAAACTTGTCTTGGGTTGGCGCAGCCCACAGTGTCGGCAATACCAACTCTGTTAACACCAATGGCGTCGACAGTCTTGTAGATATTCAGCAGGTCCACGAGGTCGGATCTGAAAGAGTCTTCGGAGGAAAATCTGATTTCAATGCCCTTGGACTTGACAAACTCGATCACTTCGATCGCACTCTTAGCGATGTAGTTCATGTCCTTACCGTGGGAGTATTGCCTGAGGAACTTGGAGGTACCAATAACAACGTCCACACCGTCCACACCGGTCTCGACTGCCACCTTGGCATCGTCCATGTGACAACGGATGTGGGTCAAAATCTTCGCCTTCAAACCTAGTTTGCAGATGGCCTCGCAGTCACTTCTACTCTGTTCAGAAGCCACTGGAGAAGTCAATTCGATGTAGTCCACACCGAAATCATCCAGAGCTTTGGCAATTTCGATCTTCTTCTCAGTAGTGAAAAAAGCGTTGGCAAACTGTTCACCCTCTCTCAGTGTAGAGTCGATCAGCTGGAAGTTGGCCACATTCGACAAATGGTCGGCTGGGTTAGGTCCATATGGGTTGGGACGCTCAGGTTGGCTGGTGGTTTCAGTAACTTGCTGGAAATCAGAGTTGCTCATCGCGATATATTTGTAGCTCAAATATTATACAACTAAGTCAGTTCTTGCTGCAGAATTTTAACCTCTTCCTTTATAACTTCAATTCCAAACTGGAGGCGTACGATCGCGGTTGGTTAGTCACAGGATCTATTACCAATTGGCTCACAACTTAGCACAGGTCATTAGATGAATAATATTCCTGCGGAAATGAAAAATTTTTTTGGTCACCACGGAAATGAAAAAAATCAATAGCACAGTAAAAGTTCAAGAAAGCGCCGAATGACTAAATTGCAACGGAGAAGTTACTCATATTCAAAGGAAAGGGTGCATGCTCAGCGGCAAAAAAAAATGTTTCAGACCGCTGTCTGTTTAGCCGTAAAATGACTCTCTTATGCTAGGTATTCGTAGGATTCGCCATCATCGCATCTTTGCAAATATTCTTTAGAAATTAGGTTGTCGATGGCCCTCTTGATTAAAGACACTTTGGCGTTGAAACGCTGGTGAGATTGAGCGATGCACTCGTTGACAAGGGTGGCGTGGGGCAGCTTTCTTCTAGCTTTCATGATTCTGACAATGCAAGCCTCTAGGAAAATTTGACGTTCGGTGGAAAGTTCCTTTTCAATCTTTTGGCCCTCGGAGGGCTCGCCATTCTTGCCAGCGGTAGCGCTGACACCTGAGATATCGCTTTTCACACCAGCCGCAAAATTTATCTTTGTCTTCATGGCCTTGTAAGGCGTGGATAGTTTGAATTGAGTATCTGGGCGCGAAAGGGCGTCCAAGCCAGGTGGCGACTGCTGCACGAGCTTCCACCTGATGAAGGGAATGATAGAGGATGCAATATTGGAGGTGCTTAGATTAGTGTGATCCTGGATCTCTTCCAACGTTACGGTCGAACGCTCGTTAAACAATAGTAGGATCGCCATTTGAAACAAGGTCACGGTGAAGATGAAGGGTGGTTTGCCTGGCTTACCGATATCGGCCACCATTTCGCCTCGGCACAGGGGCCACAGCCACTTCAGCACTCTACCATTGTGCTTGTTGGTGTATAGTTTTTCTAGGCCTCTGTGCGTAGGTACAAGTTCCTGCGGCAAGTTGAACTCCACGTCTTGATATGAAAAGGGCCACATGGTCTCTGCCAAGACGAAGGGCTGGAAGTCGGGATATTTTGGGCGACTGTAATCTGGGGCAATCTTGATTGCGCTTTCGAACTCCTTTTCGAGTTGTTTGGAAAGCCGGATGTCTTGTAACATTTTAGTTATCTTGCCAGTGTACTCCATACTGTTTTCGCTTTGCAGACGCTGGATGACAAGTTCTTCATCCTCCTCAGATGTCGATGTTCCATGAATCAAACGCCTGGCGAACAGTCTTCTGTAATGGGTTTCAAACGCATCTTTGTCGGTCAAGAACTTGAAAACAGTCATGATATCGTCTGCTGACAATTCCGATGTGCTCTCACCCGCTTTGTTAGACCGTTTGAGAAGTTGGTCACTGTATTTTGCAAGCATCTCGGGCGTCTTTGAAGTTGCAGACTTCAATGAACCAGGTGGGATTGCAAGTTCATTGACATTAATGTAGGCACGACAAGCGTTATCGAGCGCTTTGGTGAAAAGAGAACCGTTTTGGAAGCAATCACGAGTAATCTTGATAAAAGTTTCATAAACCTCTATCAATTTCTTGACATAGTCACTTGGTGGCACAGTTGCAGTGGTAGCCGGCTTCTTACCGAGATTGCTGTCTTCTGTATTTTCATTGACTTTCGCGTTGTGCTCTTTGATTAGTTTCGATATCTCCGACTCTCCTGTCCGCTTGACGTACCCTTCGTAGGCCTGGGCAAGCTTAGGAAGTAGGAGTATATCCCGCTGCATCAGGTTGTACAAAGTTGCAATTTTGTTTTCATCACGAGAGTCCAACAACGTAATGAATTCGTTTTCTAGAGCTTCGGAGTGCTCTGTGATCAGCACAACATTGAGTGCCTCCGAAAGAAGCTTTTTGGTGTGCTCATCCAAGTATAACACAATCTTAGTCTCCTCGTCTTTGATTTTTTCTTGGGCTTCGAAGATGTACTCTGTAACAGAATGAGACGCGAGATAATCCTTAGACAGCATACTATAGTACTGCCGCGTGCTCTCCAGGAAGGTCTTTTCGAAGTGCTGTATGTAAACGTTTAGATTGAGCTTCTTTAAATCCTGAGGATCAATCCCTAGGGCCACAAATGAGCGGATGGCAACTGTCGTGTCGGCCTGCAAGATTACATGCCCTTCTCTTTGCAACCGTATTTGCTCCAAGATCTCCTTCACTAACAGGTCAACGTTCTTGTCAAACATAACCTCCTTCCAAGTCATCAAACAAAGGGTGTTGATGTCAAATATGTGCCGCTTTCCGTCGCTTCTCTCCTTCTGCACCCAGTATCTGTTCATGTAATCAAATGCGTGATTCAAGAATATAGCACCCACAGTAAAACGCTTCCAGCGTCTCACGTAAAACTGCAGAAAAGTTTCACTACCATCCCTCTGTAGATCCGAGAGATACTCTTGCAGACAGTCCTTCAGCTTCTGATAAATCTCGCCGCCTACCAACAGCGACGACTGACTCTGTCTGCTATTATCAGTATTGAATTGACCAGCAGAGCTTGATTTGTTCACACAATAGTTGTAAATGGCAGTGTAAACTTCCATGTACATGGCCGGAGAGAGTACTTTGTCGACTCTTTTGAGCACCGACGAAGCTGTTCCATCGCGACCCAAAATCTGGTGAATGCCGGGCTCTACAAAATTCCAAGTTGCTTCTAGGTCATCAGCCCTTGGTAGGCTATCAGTCATGCTGTGTAAATTACTTCCAGTCGACTACCCGCACCTTGCCTTTCAAGATTATGACAATCAGGGTCTTTCTACTGTGTCGTTGAGTAGCTTTAGGTTTAAGATTTGCCACTTCTAGTAATATATGCTTTTATACGGCTCATCGGCAGATTCAACACAATACGAGACCAAAGCGTTTGGATTGGACGTGTTTGAGATCAAGTGTCAATTTCCGTATATATTCGTCTATGTGCATACCTTGGTTTGGCGTACAATGCCTCTTTTACCTCGGTGATCCTGAGCTCATTTTTTCCACTACACGCAGTATACTGATAGTGAAAGTCACAACCCACATGAACAAAACAACAAACAGAAATGATGCCAATGCTCGCTGCTTTTTGCATATGTAGTCCATTTTCGAAATCTCCTGGTCAGCGTATTTTCCCTCGGTACAAACCCATTGCTTGTCGTAAAGTGTATTAAATGTCAGTGCAAGGTTTGCGCTTGAGAAAATGATGAACAGTAGATCCAGCAAGATCAACCGTAGCTTTCCCAAGGGGTTTCTGAGGCCAAGTGGCTTTCCTGAGAACTCGTCCCATGAGATGTAGAATAGGTAAAGAACGGCAATGGAGTTGACACAAATGGCCATGATGGTACTAGCCTGCTGTGGGATAGAGGAGCCCGAGAATTCAACATGAGCACGAGAGTTCTGAAAGATCCGTATAGCCAGCCCGAGTGCTATGACGCAGAGTATTACGATAAACATGCGGAAACCTAGTGGCAAGTATTGGTTGTCTAGAATTAGCTTTTTCAAGGTTGGAATCCATTTTTGTTTTTTTTGGCGCTCCAATTGGCGCCAGTGCTTCCGCTTCTGCTTGAATTCAACCCGCTGCTTTTCCAAGAACAAATGCAGTTTGTTCGCATCATTTTCATCGTTGTTTTTGGGCTCGTTATCCAGTTGCATGCCGGCCTCGAGGTCGTGATTTAGAGGTCCATCTTTGTAGTAGAAAGCCTTAACAGACTCCAGATATTCTGTCCAGTCGTTTCGGTCTTTATGGCTTGTGAGATTCTTACTGTCAAGTAAAGGCCCGTTAAAGATTGCGTCAAGCCGCTCACTACCGCCCCACGAGCCGTTCAGGTCCGCAAACACCTCTCGAGCCGCGCCTGCATTCTTCTCTTTCTTATAGACTACTGCCTCCTCCCCAGAAGAACTGTCGCCCTGCTCTCCCCCCACAGTGGACCCAGTATTCGACGAATGGCCCGCATCGTCTTCATACAGCGTGTCGCCCAGCGACCCTGCCGTAGGCTTTATGGCTTTGTGAAAGTACGCAACGTTGGACCCCACATTTTTCACAAAGGGAACCCATTGTTTGTTGTGGGACACCAAGAATGGGTCCTTACAATATCGACCTAGTTCCTCCTCGGTCACAGGACCAGGTGCAGTTTCATTTTGCGTACGTCGCAGCTTTTGCAACTTCGATTGTTCGTCCAAAGCAAAAGGAGGTACAGTTGTTGGTGATAAACCATATGGATTGAGACACTTGGATCGACTGCTCTCACTCTCCTTGGAGTTTTCGCCAGATCGAGTCGAAGACCTGTCTCGAGAACTTTTGGAATTCTGGCCCGCCAGATCACTCCTATCCGGATTCAGTGCCTGCGTAGTTGTCCTGTCATCCGCTGGATTATCCTCAGGTCTACTGTTGGACATTACACCTCTATTGTATGGGCCTTTTAGTCTTTTAGCTTTCCTTGTGATGTAACTTGAATGCCAAGGTGTCTAAGTTACTACACAAAATTCTGTCCTTATAATAATGGTTCAAGGTTTTAATGACATTCACGTCAAACGACTTATGTGAAGTTCAAATGTAGTTTCAGTTTAACTGAGCTAAACAGTGATAGTGCTCGATTGAAACAGATGTTGTGAGATTCCTTAACTTGCGAAGTGAAAGATGATGAATCTTTCAACGCAAGTGATGAGCTAAGTTCAAACAATTATTTCGTACTACGCATGAGAGTATTGCTGTCATGATTGTATAAAAGGAGGTTTTAAAGGGAAAGAAGCGATCGAGCATCAAGATATTAGAGGGTTATAATGAAACCGGTGGGCTTAACAAGAAGATGGTTTAGCCAAGGCTTGGGCAGATCGCCTTCTGTCGGGGTACAAAATTACCTGTTAGATCCCGTAAAGCTGATTGCAATTCCCATCACAAACAAGAAGCTTTTCCTGTACCATAAGCATTCGTCTGATATCCTGAATGTTGGCTCTCGAGTAGTGAAATATGAAGCCAAAATAATCAACAAGGCTGGGGAAATCTGGGGCAAGATGGAGAAATCTCCCCGCAAGTATAGCCAGCAAATAGTCCAGGGGATCAACAAGCTGCTAGATCAGACGCCTTGGAGTGAGGACTCACTGAACACAGTGCCTTCGGAGGGTTACATTTTGAAAACTGTCTTGGAAAATCAGGAGGAACGGCACTTGACATACCAGGAGTGGCTTAAAGACGTGGATAAAGTGCAGGTACGACCTGTGCATTTGTACTACCCGCACAGTGTTCTCAACGAACAGGCAGTCCGAGAGCAGCTACAAGCGTTGTGGGAACATGGTATGGAATACCACAAAAAATACACATGGCTGAGCATTCTGGGCATGCCATTGACGTTACCGCTGGTTCTGGTGCCCGTGTTGCCCAACGTGCCAGGATTCTACTTGCTGTACCGGGCGTACCGCAACTTCAAGGCGTACTGCGGGGCGAGGCATCTCCGGTCGCTAGTGGTGAACAAGAGCCATAAACTAGTTTTTACGGATCTGCCGCAGTTTTCTGACATACTGGCATCGACTGAAAAGAGGTCGCATGAAGAGCATTTGGTATTGGACGAAAAGAATCTTGAGCGAGTTCTAGATTCGCTGGAGATTCATGAAATTCGCGCGTCTTTGAAGAAAGCCCTGCTACAAGAGCGTCAGAGACTAGAGACTAAGCAGATTGAGAATTAATTCCGTATATAGTATAATACCCTTGGTTCTGCGATTATCATTTCTAGTGTGTTTGTGTTTGAGTATCTGGAAGTATTTCAATGTCAGTAAAAGTCTCCAAATCATAAACACAGGAACGCACACACGAGGCGCTTGAAATAACGAAACCTATTACATCACCACCTACATGAAGAGTCAACACGCGAATAACTTTTCTCTATGCAAGAGGCCCCTCAAAGAATATACCCACTACCTATCACATTTTAATAAATTTCCAGGGCAAGTAAATAAACTCAATGATTTGCACTTAAAAAATCACTAAGACCGCTACAGATGTCACTACAATTAGGAAAGTACTAACAAGGTCTTTAACCAGTGCTGCTTTCAATATTCAAAACTCTTGCACATTGGTGCTCGAGGCGCGCATCTTCCCTCCGCCGTGTCGTCTCCACAATTCTGTCTTCGAAATAATCGATTCTTAACAGCTAATAGCTACTAGAACACGAGTATCCTCTAACCTTTGACTGCTAGATCGTTTACACCTTTACATCCGGATAAAAAACTGCCTGGTCTGACCTCCATAAATTTGAGCAACTGAAAAAAATTCATGATTTTCCCAAAGTCAATAAATTGACACCAGTGTCAGATTAGTACGAAGTGATCGATGATGATGAATTGATTGTAGCAGATTAACAGCTTCTAAGAGAAATAATAATAGTCTTGAGTATATGAAGAGGGCCCGGACTACCATTCATTGCCCCCAATGTTCAGTACACGACGTCAGACTCTTTTTAAGTACGTCGAAATCTTGTCTCAAGCCCTTATTTCATCTTGGAAAAACTTTTTTGCCCTCACTCCCCTGTCGTCAAAGTATCGCTAGTAGCTATAGTTGACGTCCCAGAAATATACGCGACTTATGAGCAGTCACAATTCAATAAACAAACCCTAGGAAGCAGCAAACACGGATTGGAGATCGGTTACCCTCACAGAAGTTGCGTGGCGACTCAAACTTTGATGCTCGCTGGCAAAGCTATGAAAAGGTAGAAAAGTGTACGTTCTCTTGACATTTTAAACACCTTCTCTTCTTTTACTTCCTTCTGTAGAACACTATAACACGAATTTCACTAACTCGGAATGCGTGCTAAGTGGAGAAAGAAGAGAGTTAGAAGACTTAAGAGAAAGAGACGGAAGGTGAGAGCTAGATCCAAATAAGCAGATCAGCAGTTTCATATGAAGGGTAGTGTGGTTCTTTAGAGCCTCCTTACGACTGAAATGATTCTATGATCTAGCCTGCGGCTCCAGCCCATTGGCTGTGTTGAGTAGCCCGAGTTCTTAGTATCTAGGTTTATTCGATATATAGTCAATGCATGTTTCTGCGCTAAAAAATAAAGTACTCCAATAACTAGGATGGGTTGAGAGCTTATACCACAGTGATCAGTCCTGTTTCGGTGCAGCTAGGTAGCCCCTGGGGCCTAGTAAGGACCTGTGGAAGATAGAAGCAAGTTCAGGTTTTCCTCTTACTGTTTTCAATATTTAGGTTTGCACTATACTAAATTGCAAGAGCGGTCGCGAAACAAGGCTGAATTGAGCCCCTTCAGCGACTGGAGTTGCAACTTCTAGAATCGCACTATTACTTTTTATCTGAAAGTCCTCTTCGTGATAAGATCATTGGTTTATAAATGGATTTTCTCAAAGATTAAATGGGTGGAGGTGTTCCCGCATCGATTAATCCGTAGACTCAGCAAATCTCTCCTGGATGGTGGAGAATAGCTTCTCGAACTCACCGTGGACCTCCTCCTCGCCTCTGCTAGGCTCGAAGAACTTGGACGAAGACACAGCGTGTTTCACGTCACCAGTGGCTTCGGATAGTTTGGACCAATTGGCACCGTTGGAGACGCTCTTTTGCGCCTCGTCGTGGTAAGAAACAAACGCCTTCATCATGTCGTAGGTTTTCCAGATCGGACAGAACGCATCGTAGGTCGAGTAACCGTTTTGTTGCAAGAAGTCTTCCTTGATCAAGGTGGCCACGTCCAAGGTAATCTTGTCACTGTCAGACAATGCGGACTTACCCACCAGCTGCACCACTTGTTCCAGTTCTTCCGCGTTCGACAAGATCTCTCTAATCCTGTTTCTTAGCTGTGGGAACTCAGGGTGATTATTTTCGTAGTACTTGTCCAAGACGTTGGTGTACTTGGAGTAAGACACAGAGGTGTTAATAGATGGAAAGTGCTTTCTTTGAGCCAATTTTTTGTCCAAACCCCAGAAAACTTGGGTAATACCCAAAGTAGATGTAGTAACAGGGTCAGAGAAATCACCACCAGCGGGGGACACGGCAGCGACAATGGACACGGAACCAACACGGTCTGGGGAACCCAAAGCAGTAGCCTTACCGGCTCTCTCGTAGAAAGAGGCAAGCTTGGCACCCAAATAAGCTGGGAAACCTTGGTCAGCAGGCATTTCACCCAAACGACCCGAAATTTCTCTCAAGGCTTCAGCCCATCTTGAAGAAGAGTCTGCAATCATGGAAACATCCTTACCTTGATCTCTGAAGTACTCAGCCAGAGTGATACCGGTGTAGATAGAAGCTTCTCTGGCGGCGACAGGCATGTTAGAGGTGTTGGCGACCAAAGTAGTACGCTTCATGATAGGCTCCTTCTTGCCATCCTTCTCAGTAAACAGCTCTGGGAATTCCATCAGCACTTCAGCCATTTCGTTACCTCTTTCACCGCAACCAACGTAGATAATGGCGTCCGAGTTGGAGTATTTAGATAGCGATTGAGAAATGACAGTCTTACCACATCCAAAGGCACCTGGAATACAGGTGGTACCACCTTGCACACAGGGGAAAAGGGCGTCGAGAACTCTTTGACCAGTCAACAGTGGGTAGTCTGCAGACTTTTTCTGGGCCACAGGACGAGGGACACGAACGGGCCAGGTGTGGTACATAGTGTAGTCATACTTGGCGCCGTCGAACTCGACCTCCAGCACCTTTTCGTCGACAGTGTAGTCGCCAGCAGGGGCAATCCAGGTGATAGTACCTCTAGCACGTGGTGGCAACAAGATCTTATGGTCTTCAAGTAGAGAGTTTTCAAAGACAGAACCAAAAATATCACCGCCGGCGATGTGATCGCCAACCTTCTTGTTGGCGGGCTTGAACTGCCACTTGATGTCTCTGGACAAAGCTGGTGCATTGACACCTCTAGGGATGTAAATAGATTGAGATTTTTCCTTGATGGCCTTTAGAGGTCTTTGAATACCATCGTAGATGGTCTCCATCAGACCTGGACCCAACTCGACGGAAAGAGGCTTACCAGTACGCAGAACAGGGTCACCAACGGTGACACCGGCAGTTTCTTCGTAAACTTGAATCGTGGCCTTGTCGGCCTCAATACGAATGACTTCACCAACCAGGTTGTCGTGACCGACCTTGACCAGTTCGTACATCGCGCAGCCGATCATGTTCTCGGCCACAACGACAGGACCAGATACGGAGTAGATAGATCCATATTCAGACTCCTCGTGGTCCTCCAGCGAGAGACGTTTGATCTCTTTGCGAGCATTTTCCATCGCGCCCGCCATTATGAGGGTTGTTCAAAAGGGAAAAAAGTGTGGGATGTATTAAAGTCTCAGACCCGGTGCTACTAATACACTGTAGATCTGGGTTTCTTAGCTGACTGCTTTGTACAGAAGTTCCTAACCTTTTGGTGACTTTTGTAAAGAGACAAGCTTCCTAAATTACGGACCGTGTTTTGGACTGTTTAGAACCTAGGTTTTGCGATACAACGATTCGAAGTCGTATGTGTGCTTATGCTAAGTGTGAAAATTGGCTCCAGAACTTTCTTGGAACGTCAATAGCTCAGTGCGCAGCTCGATTGATAGATCGATACAGACTCTGGTCTTGGACAACTGAATATTTTTGGCCCCTGTAAAATGTTGTGATAGTGGTATGGTGATGCAGTTCGGACTTTAGTTACCCGGTCCATACTCGTATATGACTATATACATAAATCGTGAAACACGAGATAAAAGATCACAAACGACGTAATTATTGATTACATAACCGATACGTATACAATGAGAGATCGATTGAAAGAATAAAAAAAGGATGACATAATCAAGTTGAGATTCGAGTTACCTAAAATACTAAATACATATTATACTGATGCCTTCTCATAAATGGCCAAGGTCAAGTACACGAGCACATTGCTCTAAACTCGCGGCGAAATTCTTCCCAAAATTCGCGCCATTGTGACCAGCCTCCGCGACTGTCGTCGTTGTTCTCGCGCGTGGACTCGCCGACGGGTCTGACGTCAGAGTAAGGAAGGTAGTAAGTAGGAATAGGAAAGCTGTAAGAAACTCGCTCGGTTTCACAGTCGTCTAGCTCGTGTCTGTTCTCTTGTTCGTTTTCATACGGTGCCGCTGCATGCGGCGTAGTACCTCTTGTACCGGCACTTTGTACACTTTGACGAATTTGCTGGGCCATGCCGCTAGCCGAAGAGGAGTGCGAGGAGTTATGCGGCGACGAAGCGCCCGGCAAAGATTCAGAGCTGGGTCTTTGCTGTGTTAGGGGCCTCGTTAAATTCTCAAAACACTGGCGAATTGAATCCAAAGACGTCTGGAGTGGCATTGTATCTGCGTCTGCGTCTGCGTCCGCGTCTGCGTCTGCTGCCAGTTGGTACGGATGCTTACCTCTTAATACGGCAGTAGAGCCTACATGGCACGATGCTGGTGGCCGCCACCTCACCAGAGCGTCTTCCATGCGGTCCACCAACTGACTTCTGGCGGCCACCATGCGGCCATTTTGTTTTTTGATCACTAATTGTCTAATACCCACGGTGTTTGCGGGTAGCGTGTGTGCTCTCAGGGAACACCTGGAAGATTCCTCCACAGTGCTCACGCCCTGCGTAAAAGGTCTATCTACTGCGTTCATGGTTGTACAAACCTGGCTTTCACAACTTTGCGTCGTGGCAATTGAATTCTCTGTCCCATTTTATTTTACTGTCATTGACGCTGACACAATGTACATAAATTCCAACATCCACTAATGGTTATAAATTGACGCAAAACTGTCACAAGGAAGTAGCAACGCAACGAATTAGGACCCATACGTTCTTCAAAACCGCGAAGGCATCCACGAACGATTCCACATTTCTAGAAAACCTGAAAAAAACACCAAATTACATGAGCTTCGCTAAAATTTAACCCAAAGATAGCATAAAGTATGATCACCTCTCCCGATATAAATTACAATTTGGCTCCAGAATCTCCTCTCTTCCACCGGCGCCAGGATGTCGATATTTCAGAGGTTCGAGCAGTTGGTAGTTTTGAAGTCCAAAAAGTCCAGTTACCCTCCCAAAGGGAGAAATTTTAAAAGTTAGGAGTTACTTACAGGTTAGAAGTAAAACCCCTTTCAACAACAAGGTTATTGAAACACCAGAGGAGACTTTAGGCGTGATTCGTTGGTTTTAAACAAGTTGCACTCACTCTCTTTTAGCACCCACAGTTTCTGGGAAGTTTGAAGTCCGAAATTTTCAAGTGTTCACGGGTTTGTTGTTGAAATTAACAGTTTCAAGAACATTAGCACATTTCCAGTAAAGTTGAAGCACAGGCCTGACCTTTTGGCACCGAAACGGTAGTTCTGGACCTAGCAAGTAGCATCACCAAGGTTGCAACTGAGAGGTATACGCGGCTGAACCTTTACAGTTTTACACGTACTCTTTACTGTTCGCAACAAACAATAGTTCTGCTCAGATGGAGATAGACAACGACGTACCAATGCAGGACGCGAACGAGGAGCCTCTGGACCCTACGTTAGACGAGGACGCAATCTCAAAGGGACAAGAGGGCCCCGGCTCCTCAGGAATAGCCGACCACAAGGCGTCCAAGCCGCTGCAGCTGGACTCCAACAACATTGGTCAGCTAGACCAGTGGATTGAGCACCTGGGTAAGTGCCAGGTGCTGTCCGAAGAAGATGTGGGGAAGCTTTGCAAAATGGCCGTTGATGTACTACAATTTGAAGAAAACGTGCAGCCCGTCAGCGTGCCGGTAACGATATGCGGTGACGTACACGGCCAGTTTCACGATTTGATAGAGTTATTCAAGATCGGCGGACCTTGTCCAGACACTAATTACCTGTTCATGGGTGACTACGTCGACAGAGGATACTATTCGGTGGAAACTGTATCATATCTGGTGGCGATGAAGGTAAGATATCCCAAAAGAATAACCATTTTGAGAGGCAATCACGAATCCAGGCAGATTACACAAGTCTATGGCTTTTACGACGAGTGTTTGCGCAAGTACGGAAGCGCCAATGTCTGGAAGATGTTCACAGACTTGTTCGATTATTTCCCCATAACCGCATTAGTTGACAACAAAGTCTTCTGTCTGCACGGTGGGCTGTCGCCGATGATTGAAACCGTGGACCAAGTCAGAGAGCTCAATAGAATACAAGAGGTTCCCCACGAGGGCCCTATGTGCGATCTGCTCTGGTCTGATCCGGATGACAGAGGCGGGTGGGGTATCAGTCCAAGAGGAGCCGGTTTCACTTTTGGCCAAGACATCAGCGAGCAGTTCAATCACACCAACGACTTGTCGCTTATCGCAAGAGCACATCAACTGGTCATGGAAGGCTACGCATGGTCTCACCAGCAGAGTGTCGTCACTATTTTCAGCGCGCCGAACTACTGTTACAGGTGCGGTAACCAGGCTGCCATCATGGAAGTGGACGAGAATCACAACCGTCAATTCCTACAGTACGACCCTTCCATGCGTCCTGGCGAACCCACCGTAAGCAGAAAAACTCCGGATTACTTCCTATGAATAATGCTGCACTAACCGTCGATACAATAACAACAATTACTAATTATTAACGTCCACGATTTTGTATTCTGTTTCCGTATATTTTTCTCGCTTATCATCAAGTATCTGTGTCTGTTTATACTTGTATTCTCAAGACCCTGAGACCTTCATCTCCATTCTAACTATTTTTACGAATTCTATCAATAGCTATATCACACATCTCATTGCAGGCCAGCCTTGCTTCTTCGATCCATGAGTTTCCAGAAACCAGTCTTTGCTCAATGACCTTTATGATTTCCGGACGAGAACGTCCATTGACAAATACAACGAACCGCAGCCCGGGGTATTTTTGTTCGTACTCTTTATTGAGACGTTTCAAAGCTTCCTGAATTTCTACGGGGTCTGCATTTGCGAGATTGCGTTGTTCCTTGAGTGAATGGGCTGAAAGTCCACGTTTTGGCTCTCCTAGTTTAGGATGAGCTGCAATGATGTTACTTAGATTAGCTCTTAACTCTTTTGCTTGCGAGTCTTGTTGCTCAGCAGCCTGACAAGCTTGCATCAAGTATTCACGCGTTTTCTCCACAAATTCTTCATAGCTACTACCTGGATTCTGCATAAAGGCATCGTCTTTGAGCGTGAGATTAACCAAGGAGTCGCTCTTTTCAAACAGGATCTCAAGCGTTCCAGCTTGTTCGTCCAAAGGAGCGCTTTTAAACGTGGCAAATGGTACCATAGACATCTCGTAACAATAAAATCGATAGCACAAATGGGTTCTGTTAAATGACTACAAGACAAGCTGGCTCTGGAGCTCAAAAGAGCCCTATCTTTATAGTTTTCGCAGTTGTGATCGACGATCACTTCGGGAAAGTCCGTCCATCTGATTAAGAAAAAAACAAGCCGTTCGCCCTCATCATTCTGAACTGTAATTATCCACTCAGTTAAACAAAGGAGTAAACTATGAGTGAGGAAAACGAGTTCAAAGAGTTTCGCGACGAGGATCCAGACCAGTACAAAGTTTCTGCTAAGAAAACTTTGGCCGAGTACCAAAAATTGGATGCAGAGGATGAATCGTTAGCCAAATGGAAAGAGAGTCTGGGGCTGAGTTCAGATGTACTACCATTAGAATTTCCCGGTGACAAACGTAAAGTTGTAATCCAAAAAATCCAGCTATTGGTGGACACTGAGAAGGAACCCATCACATTCGACCTCACCAATGAGAAGACCATCAAAGACTTGGGGTCAATGCGTCATAAGATTAAGGAAAAATCCATCTATAAGCTCAGAATTACGTTCAAAGTCCAACACGAAATCATAACTGGCCTAAGATACGTGCAATTTATTAAGAAGGCTGGGATCGCCGTGGACAAGATTGACGACCATCTAGGTTCGTATGCACCCAACACCACCAGAAAGCCATTCTACGAGGTCGAGCTGCCAGAAAGCGAAGCCCCCAGCGGATTCCTAGCGAGAGGTAGCTACAGCGCGGTGTCCAAGTTCATTGACGATGACAAAACAAACCACCTGACACTCAACTGGGGCGTTGAGATCGTCAAGAAATAAACGGTTCATTTTCGAGCCCGCAGAAACACATAGTAACTGGTGGTTCCGGAGTAAGTAGCAGCCACGTGAAGCAATCTTATTTTATCCATTTCCTTTACCTATATCCTTCATTTAACCATTTTATCACTCACGTTTTTCAGCTCAGCACTGGAGCCCATTTGAGACTCACTGGAGCCTTGCGTACAACAACTGCTGCCACCCAGAGAGTCCGTAGACCGGGCCTTGCTTGGCACATCTGATCTTTTCGAATAGGAGCTGTTACTACTACCAGACTTGTATGGTGACATCCTTGCCATGCCCCACCCGTACATAAATGGATTCTCAAATTGGCCCGGGTGTGCTGGTGGTGGGAACAGAGAAAAATGATGTTCCGGTGGAACAGGCATCATCGGGTAGGGGTTGTAGACCATGTAAGGCGTATGAAGCGCGGGAGGGGGTGCAAAAAATACCGGCGGAGCAATATAATCGGTGTGATTCCTATATACCTTTTTTCTTCTCGGCTTTTCTGCTTGACGTTTAAACCTGTACCTCGAGGTTTCGAATTGGTGGGGCTGCGGGGAGTCATCATCAACTGGGAGGGGTTTCTTGGGTGTCTCCAGGGCTCCTGATGGTTTTTGATTGTCTTCCAGAGTAGAACCAGCACCATCGTTCACCTTGTCCTGTCTCGAATTCTCTGTCACATTCGATTGCAACGTCTGCTCACTCTGGCACGATTGACCCAGTTCTTTATTTCCCAATTGAGATGGCGGATCAAGATTTTGTAGTAAAGTCAGGTCAAGAATCCTCTCAAACATGTCTCCCTTAAATAATACAACACAGGTATTATTCATCTTGGAAAGTGTGTGTCCCAGGCCGTGGTATTCAGCAGCCTGGTGGGCGAGCAGTCTGTAATAAGAGTTCATAGGATCCAACTGAAAAGACGTTGCTGGTGAAGCAATAAACGAGATCATTGAATTCTCAAGCTGTATTATGAAATTCCTGTCATGGGATCGTTCGAATAAAGCTACTTGTAATGCCGGCGTCAGCGTTCGGGCTCTCATTTTATTCATCTGCTCTTAGGTATCAATTGTTAATATCAATTGCAACCTTTCCCACTAGCCAGCCAGCTTAAAACAATCTGTCACTTGGTAATTTAAATGATTGTTCCTTCTTACTGATATTTTTCGAGATATTTATAATGACAATCATAGTAATCGTCTGGGATCGAAACCTACACGAGCAGCGGATAAAGTGCTCTGCAAAAACGCACTTTAAGCATCAACTCAGCATTTCGTTGAGGTCCGAGGAGATATACTTTTGCTTGTTGAATTGAGACTCGGAAAAGGTAGTTCTTAGAAGACACCATGCCTGTTCTTGAAGAAACACTACGTGTGACGAAAACCCCTACGAATGCGAAGGGATACTCCCTTCTGCCAGCTGAAATAGAGGAACCGCTTGATGCTGAACAGGTAGATGCCATTCTTTTGTATCAGTTGGTAGAAAACCCAAGTCTTCCCGCTCTCCCCTTCACTTATCTGAAGGACTGTTTTCAGAGAGTTCAACAACAGAAGCGAGTCGCCAAGAAGAACCAGCAGGATGTGATGATCCTGGAGGAGGTTGAACGTTTGGTTATTGGGTATGGGCTTATCGTCTTCCAGGTCGAAGAATTCTGTCCAGGTGAGGGCAACTTTTTGAGGTATATGAACGATATTATTTACCGAGTTGACGACTATACTGATTTCCTAACCCAGTTGGTCCACCGTGCGACACAAGAGGAATCTCTCTTTGAGTTTACCGAGAACTTTTTTGTGACTCTGAAAAGATATATCGACTCCCTTAAGTTGTTCAACCTCAACGATGCGCTCAATTTCTCCTCCGTGTTGACACTCTTTGAGTTATTTGTATCTTTCAAACCTGTCGCAGCAACTTTCACCAAAATAAGTGGATTTTTTGCTCCTTATGATGTGAAGCCGAACCAATTTGAGAAGGTAACGTTGCTGGGTCCAATCCTAACCTTATCACCATTAAGCGCAAATGTCGCCTTACAGAATTATGGTGATAATATGGAACGCAGCCAGCAGCAAACTAACATGATTCATGAATCTCTGCAGACCCAACACAAGATGGTTTTGGAGAGATTATTCTACATCGTAGACAAGATTATTCGAGCATCAAACGAGTCAAGGACAGATCTGCTCTCCTACTTTGCTCACATCATTAACAGAAACCATCTTAGAAGAGGTGATCATGCCAATTCTAACAAATTAGCGTCAAATGCATTTGTCACCAATATTGCACTGCTATTGGTACGATTTTCTCAGCCTTTTCTTGACGTCTCTTACAAGAAGATTGATAAGATTGATGTCAACTACTTTAACAACTTGAATCTTTTTTTGGATCTCTCCAGTGAAACACGCATGAATTCTGATTTTAAGGAAGCTGATAAATTTTACGATGAGAACAAAAAGAGTGAAGATAACAAGCCCAATTTCATATCTGACTGTTTTTTCCTAACCCTTTCATACTTACATTATGGAATCGGTGGTGCAATCCTTTACGATGAGAAGATATCGCCGCAAGTCAAGCGTATGCGTGAAGAGGTAGAACGGATCAAACAAGCAACTCAATCAGGAGACATGTTTGCCAGATTCGCTTCAATGCAATTGCCAGCTTTAGAGAAAAGCCTACAAACAATGCAGTCCATTAAGCAGACGCTGCAAGGATTTTTCTCACACAAGAATCTGCAGCTTGAAGTATTTGATTTTATCAGCGGAGCGTCTACGTTTCTGGTGCGTGTCATTGATCCCAAACACCAATACCCGCATGAACTAATCCAACTTCCATTGATTCCTGATCAAGTCGGTGTTGAGAACGTTGATAATGCTGAGTACCTTAGGGAGCATGCCCCAGTGCCCTTCAAATACTACCCTGAATTTGTGATAGAAGGACCAATTAACTATGCCCAGCACATTTCAAAGTACGTGATGAACCCAATGTTCGGCAATTCCCGTTTGCATTCCTTTGTGGAACTAGCTACAGTAATCTTGCGCTGTCCTGAGCTAGTGTCCAATCCTCATCTCAAGGGGAAACTGGTACAGGTATTGAGTATAGGTACTATGCCAGTACGTGAGAATAGTCCCGGTTTCATGATGGAAATTTTTGAGAATAACGAACTTGTCCGGAAACATATACTTTACGCGCTACTGGACTTCTATGTCATTGTTGAAAAGACAGGCTCTTCGTCTCAGTTCTACGATAAATTCAACAGTAGATACAGCATCTCGATCATTCTGGAGGAACTCTACCACATTACGGAATACCGCAATCAAATTATCTTTCAGTCTCGAAACAATGCCGACTTTTTCGTTAGATTTGTGGCGCGTATGCTGAACGATCTCACGTTTTTGCTTGATGAGGGACTGAGCAGCTTAGCTGATGTTCACAACATACAGCGCGAGCTTGAGAACAGAGCGCGTGGACTACCACTTGCTAGAGAAGAGGATGATCAAGAACTGCAGTCGAAGCTTTCATCTGCTGAGAGACAAGCGAAGTCATCTTGCGGGCTGGCAGAAAAATCCGTGAAACTCTTCAACATTTTTTCCAAGGATATTCCAAGCGCTTTCTCAACACCTGAAATAGTCGATAGGTTGGCGGGGATGCTTGACTATAATCTTGCGTCGTTAGTAGGACCAAAGTGCCGAGAGCTAAAGGTAAAAGACCCCCAAAAATATTCTTTTGACGCCAAGACGCTATTGAAGTCCTTGTGCACCGTTTACATCCACCTCTCAGATGAGCCCGAGTTCATTGCTGCTGTTGCCAGAGATGGCAGATCTTTCAACAGAGAAATGTTCGACCGCTCGGTTCATATCCTTGGAAATAAGACAGGGCTGGTGAACGACGAGTTTTGCGTGAAGCTGCTGCAATTTGCACGGGACGCGCATGATCAAAAGGTCGCAGAGGAGGAGGCTGACTTGGAGATGGGTGAGGCTCCCGACGAGTTTTTGGATCCGTTAATGTTCACAATAATGAAAGATCCGGTAATTTTGCCTACATCAAAAGTTGTCATTGACCGGAGTACGATCAAGGCCCACTTACTGAGCGATTCTACAGATCCCTTCAACAGGATGCCTCTAAAGTTAGAAGACGTGATCCCAGACGAGGACCTGAAGCATAGAATCGAGATGTTTAAAAGAAATAAGCGCGAGTAGTTTGTATAATCACGCAAGGCACAAGAGTAAATGTTTATTATTTAGAAAAACTAATTTTTGACACACAAGTTGGCTGAATGCAACGGAGGGCGCTTAAGCCTTGATAGCGAACTTTCTTTGTGGGAAAGCGATTTGCTTCTTTCTCTGCTTCTCGGTGATTCTGGAAGCCTCGAACTTGGTCAAAGCTCTTCTCAAAGCTCTGGTCTTCTTGGCTCTCATGTCCTTTGGTTGGTACTTGGCACCCTTGTACAACTCCTTGACGGCATTTCTTTGGTTCTCGTTGATGATGGTCAACACACGGGCGATGTCCTTTCTGACAGTGTGAATCTTAGGCAAAGAAGGTCTAGACAACTTCTGGACCTTCAAAGCGGCCAACTCCTTCTTCAAGTCGATCAACTGGGACTCCAACTGCTCCTTGGACTTGGTTCTTAGTTCGTAAGCTTTGATACCGGCCTGCAGGCGTTAGTATATGAGTTTTTTTTATTGTTTTATGCTTGCGAGAGTTTGGCCCAAAATCCATGCTAGAAACTCGGTGCGTAAATGTCTGTTTCTGTTCTTTTCAGATGTAACCCAATTCTACCCTGAATACCTCATCGACAGTAATCTCCTACCACCAGAAAATCACTTGATATGTCTTGCGAACCCTGCCATTTTTCTCAAACGCTTCGGGCTCAAAACTCATTACTTTCGATCAGATATCGTATTTTTTGGGCCCCACAGAACCAACACTTCCTCATCTCCACCATTCTCAGGATATTCAGCAAATCAGACTTCCGCACATAATACCACCCTCTTTAACATACCATTTTTGATTACTCTTGCTAAGATTCAGCTACTTTCGCACTGTTCCGAAACATCGAATTATTCAATCTTCCAATTCTTTCCCATCCGCTCGCCTTCCCACTCGCTGCCTAGCCACGCCTGCCTACGCAGTGGTTGCGATACTGCGTGCGTGAGTAAAAGTTGCGTGGGTCCGAAATTGTTAGAATCTGGAAAATAATTTGTCACATTTTTTTGGTTTTTTAAAAGTTTCTGGGAATTTTTGACAGCTGGGTTGGTGTAAGGATGTTAGAAAAACAGTCACAACCTTCAGATTCTAATCATGAGAGACGAACAGATTCGAACTAGATACATGAAGAAAGCCTAGGTAAGCTATGTGGGAGCTTCCAATTCAAGTAGTTATTGAGTATATAGGGGTCGACTGATGTAGTAGCTGATAGTAAGACGTTTTGGGCCAATTTGTATCACTAGGTTATTTAATGAAGCAACGATCAAGTAATGAATTACTTTTGAGATTTTAAGATTAGAGGCCAACATCAAACGCCTAGCGGCGGCCAATTAAAAGCGATTGGCCTTAAGATTCCTGGCCCATAGTGTATATTACGCCAGCTTTGGGCGTTACTCGAATTAATACAACGACACAACCGTGAAAAACGATCATTCCACATTGTTTCTCATTTGTTTCTCATTTGTTTCCAGGATGTTTCCCACGAGATGTTTCCAGATATCCTCAAATTAGACATTTTCCCGGTCTGTTGAACAAAATTATCAATAATCCGGAAAATACTAATGTACTCATATGGCCTAAAAGAGAAGATCACGTAGGTGGCACCTAGTTACATGCCTCATTATGGTCACAACTATCCTTTATGTGTGATTATTGTGCTTGATTACTCTCGTAAGCTAAGTTGTTCATGTCACTGAGGATCGTTTTATTTGGTCGCTCGTACCAATCTCTTACGTGAGCCATATACGTTAGTCTATTATTGTAAACCCACTCTCGAAAATTCACTTCCATGACATTAAATAACATAAATAATCTGAAGTTGTATGTAGTGTGGCGGCACTCAAAATGCTGGAGGGTAGTCGAACTTCCTTGAAGCTTGATTATCTTGAAGCACTCGAATTCTTAAGGTTGATTGAAATGAACTATCAGATAAAGTAGTAGGATATATAAATTCTTTTCTCCCAACACTAGCAGATCGAACCTCGCGTACGTACAGTATCGAGTGACGCTTTCGGAATGGCATTTTCGTACTGTGTCAGTAGCTATCGAGGCTTCACGACATAAAAAGATTCGTTGATCCGAAGCACTCATGTGCATTGCAAGTTCTACTTGGATTTATATCTAGGCACTACGTATACTTCGACGCATGAACGTAAAGATCCACGTTAGAGGGCACCTGTACCTATACTACTATGTCTCCGCTCTTGGCTTCGTGTTGCGTTGCTTAAGATTGGTTCTTCAAGTTGTTGCTCAACCATTCCAAACCCTCGTACAGACCCTCACCAGAGGTGGCACAAGCGGCCTGGATGAACCATGGACGCTGTCTGATGGAGTGCAGACCCAATTTCTCGGTGATCTCAGCCGCAGACATGGCCTCAGGCAAATCCTGCTTGTTGGCGAAAACCAGTAAGACGGCGTTTCTGATCTCATCTTCGTTCAGCATTCTTTGTAGAACCTCTCTAGCCTCTGAGATACGCGATCTATCGTTAGAGTCCACCACGAAGATGATACCTTCAGTGTTTCTGAAGTAGTGTCTCCACAAAGGTCTGATCTTGTCTTGTCCACCGACATCCCAAACAGTGAATGAGATGTTCTTGTATTCGACGGTCTCCACGTTGAAACCGATAGTTGGGATCGTGGTGACAACCTCGCCCAGCTTCAGCTTGTACAAAACGGTGGTCTTACCAGCACCGTCAAGACCCACCATCAATATACGCATTTCCTTGTGGCCGAAAAGGCTGCTGAATAGCTTGGAAAATGAAGTACCCATCTGTAAGGTGTTAGTAGATTGACTCGAAATATGGTAACAGGGGGGAGAAAAGAAAGGGGTACCGAGATCAACAGCCGTCTTTTAGAGCGCCAAATGACGCGACAAGACTGCCCGCAAGATGAGATACTAGCTATAATAGCCGTATACCGTGCGATCAACTCGCACTACCATCTCTCAGACTTAATAATTGCAACCGCTAACAACGCCAAAGTCACCACTTGACTCTCGGAAATAACGCCTTACGTGAAACGAAGACTACTCTCGGACTTCTAGCACTCGGTTTGTATCCATGTAACTCGAATTCGTTGATTGTTGTTGCGATCTCAGTGTTTTCTTCAGAACTCGCCCTATCTTTTGTGATGATACCCATATGGCCTAAAACCTGACTCCGCCACCAAAAAGAGGCGGCTCTTCTCTCAGCAAACGATTTAATCCACTTCCCCCATTTGTTGCTGCACAGCTAGTTGTCAACATACCTCTCTTATATGAATGTATTTGCGTGGATGCAATTTCCGATCTGACTACAAACACCTGTCCGTCAAATTTTTTATTCATGTTTCTAAACTGTCCCTCAAAAAACTGGCGATCGTTTCTTTGAAGGACGGGTAACTCCAAACAACAATATCTTTACGTAATCTTAAATGAAGCGAGTTGAAGCTTATTTCAATAGAAAGCGGCTTTCGCGCCTAGAAGGAAAGTTGAGGTCGTAGCACAACACCCGTGTGTTGTTTTTCTCTCTATCTCTGTTTCTAGCACGGCATTGAGAGAAGTAGGGGAACATCACAGATATTCGTCTATACATGAAAAAAATCTTGCCTTTATAACATGGAGATATGAGAAAAGTAGGTTGGCACTGGAAGCAATGGGCAGAAGGTTCTCCCAGGGCCCACCAGCTGACTTTTCTGCGTCACTCCTTTTGCTTAGTTTTGGTTTTTCAAGCTGTTGCTCAACCATTCCAAACCCTCGTACAGACCCTCACCAGAGGTGGCGCAGGTGGCCTGGATGAACCATGGACGCTGTCTGATGGAGTGCAGACCCAATTTTTCGGTGATCTCAGCTGCAGACATGGCCTCAGGCAAATCCTGCTTGTTGGCGAAAACCAAAAGGGAAGCATTTCTGATCTCATCTTCGTTCAGCATTCTTTGTAGAACCTCTCTAGCCTCTGAGATACGCGATCTATCGTTAGAGTCCACCACGAAGATGATACCTTCAGTGTTTCTGAAGTAGTGTCTCCACAAAGGTCTGATCTTGTCTTGTCCACCGACATCCCAAACAGTGAATGAGATGTTCTTGTATTCGACGGTCTCCACGTTGAAACCGATAGTTGGGATCGTGGTGACAACCTCGCCCAGCTTCAGCTTATACAAAACGGTGGTCTTACCAGCACCGTCCAGACCCACCATCAGGATACGCATCTCCTTGGAGCCCACAAGACTGTTGAAAAGTTTGGAAATATAGATACCCATTGTTTATCTTCCTGTGAAGCGTGTTAGTTTTCCTAGTTCGTTTCCAATGGCGTGTCCTTTGAATCCAAACTACGTTTTTGTCAGATTCCTCCCACTTACAATGCGAGGAACCAATCAAAATAAATTCGCGAGTGCGCCAGTTCAAGGACTCGAAAGTTCAATAACCCATTTTGCATACTTTCTAGAGTAAAGATTGACTTGTTTAGCCTACTTCTTGGTGTTTGGTTGATATCAGATTCACCTTACGTATAAAATAAACACGCTCCTATTTTATTTTCTTGGAAGTACCAATCAGGGTAATAATTGACAAGAGATGAAAGCATTAAGCTGAACCAACATTCAAGTACAGCTGAAAAAAGATTGACTATGCTAGGTGTGGTGGGGATCTAAGGATCTTATATGCAAAATAGACGTAGCTTCGTAAGGTGATTCTTGAGCCTCGAATTATAGAGCGAGTGCAGCAGTGCGATTGAGAGCTTACAGATTTTTAAATGTAAGCTCGATGACTAGCGATGTTTGTGTTGCTTGTAGCACCTCTTCAAGGTATGGACGTGGTCATTAAGCATGATCATTTACCAACATTAATTTTGCAAGCGGCGTATTTCTTGAGACCTCTAATGAAAACAGAATAAGTTACCTGGTCGTTATCGCTTTCCCAATAAAACTCAGTCAAACGTATGTGCCAGGGTGGGAATCCTTGCAGATCAAGGGTGGGCCCAAAATAGAGTAGAAGATCTGGCTCGTGGCCCACTAGCTGAGTCAATTCCGAGTCGATCAGTTTCATGGTGATATCGGAGAGCTGCATTTCATTTTGTGCGCATAGATCGGCCATCGTCTTGGTCAGATCAACAATAGTCTCGCGGCCATCGCGGTTGGAGAGTAACGAGATTTCGACCGCAACTTTTTTAGAGGAAGAATCGCCGGTATCCATGTCAGGTGCATTGAAATACACTTTGTTCCATTGGGGGATTCGGATAGCAAACTTTGGCACGTTATTAGGGTCGTAATATTTTGATAATGTGTGGAAGATGGAGTTCCTGAACTCATCGACGTTGCGTTTCAGATGACCGTCGTAATCGTACAGGGTCAAGTGCTTGATGCCAGCGGAGATGGTCCATGCAACAATTTCACTCCCATCGTTGAGAACACCGCTTACCCCACCACCAACATTTCCTTCACGTTTTTTTTCTACAATGGCGGCTAGACGCTTTGGAAGTTTCTGCAGTTTCAAAACATCTTGACGGATCAGTTGCGGTGTGTTGGACGGGCTGTATGCCAAGTTCAGTATAATTATCTTTGCGCGATTGTTGTAGTACTGCACGTAGCGTACGGATGCATATAGCAGATACAGGAAGCTTAGAAGTACCTTATAAAACACGTATCCAAGTTTGCCACTGCTTCTGTCCCACACGCCTTGTTTACTCTCCAGTTGCTTTCTTACCACTTCACTGTCGGAGGGAGTGAGGATCGCTGTCTCAACAGCGCCCTTAATGTTTCCCACTGTTGGTTTTCCCGTATGTCGAACCGTATTGGTGACAACTGGTATATGTTCCTTAGCGCTGTGGTCACCCCCACGGCTGCCGTTTTGAGCTTTGTAGACACCCTCCTGAATTTTGTTCATTACCAATGAGCCTCAGCCGCAGTGTGCTAGACAATATCGAACTCCGGGAGCTGAGGTTTCAATAACCTAGACGTGGTCTCATTAAAGGTTTTACGTTGTCTCATCTGGTAGACGATTTTTTGATTCACGTAGAAAATGATTCTCGTAAAAGTGTCCGTGTATTTACAAGCTATAAAGAATAGTCCGCCATGGTGGTTCTTCACCTTTTTATGCTCCGAGATCGAGTTCCTATTGTTCAAATGCCCCTGCGCGTCATGGAACTAGAGAAGTTACTGTGTTGACTGTGACTTTGGCTGTTCATCCATTGAATCATGTATTCATTGAGACTATTAGAGTTTTCATCGGTCTCGTGAACGGAAGAACCGCCTTCTCTGTCCTCCTCTAATTCTTCTTCATCAGAGGAGTGCATGAGCAGCGATGGAGGGCCTCTATTGTAGGTAGTGAGGGCCAAGCCATTGCCCAGATCAACGTAATTGTGTAGGGAACTATCTTCTCGCTTTGGTGGGGATGGATCATCGTAGCTTGAGTCAGAAACGCTAGGATACGTAGCGTGACTTGAATTCACCTTCTGATGTACTAATGGAGGTGGTTGTGCTGACGCATCGCACAGGCTTTCCGCTTGCCTCGATACAGGGGTCTTGAGTTGCTGAATTGTTCCTGGAGATTTCCGTATTTTAACATTCCATGAGTCGGACGTAAAACAATTAGGAGATAACCTGTAGAGAAGGTCGATTTCTTCAAGTGTTAATCCACGAGTCTCATATACTGTCAAGTATACGACGACAACTCCTATAGCATTTAGGCCACCCCAGATAAAGAAAACTTTAGTCCCTAATGAAGAAGTATGAGCGCCTGTGTGGATAAAATACGGTGTAATCATTGCGCATATGAAATTGACTAGCCAGTTTGAAGCTGCACATATAGCGGTGCACTTGGACCTTACACCCAAAGGATAAAGTTCGGCAGATATCGCCCATACACAGCCGCCCCAAGTAGCAGAAAAAGATGCGATGAATACGCACACGAATGCTATCATTATTTTGTCTGCTATTACCGACCTCTCAACACAGCCAACAATTGCTATGACGAAATTCGCCGCCGTCATGAGAACGCCGCCGAATATAAGGACTTTTCTTCTTCCCATATATTCGACAAGGAAAAGTCCCGGAATATTGAAGCCAACATTGACTGCATAGGTCACGAAAGAGACAAGGTAGCTGTCGCCAACTCCACTTTTGCTGAAGAAGTTAACTCCGTAGTAGAATATAAAATTAATGCCAGAAAGCTGTTGAAAAGCTTGTATGGCAATGCCGGTGAGCATTCTCAGTCTTTGCTTAGTTCGGCTCTTACTGGATCTGAAGCAGTCCAAATATGAGAAGCTTCCGAACGACATTTCGTAGTCATAGTTTGCCTTGATCTCCACAAGCTCCTCCAGAAGACCCGAGTCATCCTCGGGCACACCTCTTAAAAATGCGAGCGATTTCGCTGCACGGTCGAGCTGGTCTTTCAAAACGTAG
Source organism: Lachancea waltii (assembly GCA_030580015.1). Taxonomy (NCBI): domain Eukaryota; kingdom Fungi; phylum Ascomycota; class Saccharomycetes; order Saccharomycetales; family Saccharomycetaceae; genus Lachancea; species Lachancea waltii. Next base: position 20,417 of record JAKTSC010000067.1, on the reverse strand, counting down.
TAACGTGGGCTTTCTGGCAAAAAGATCATCCCGAACCCCAGTATACAAGACCAAACGAATTGCAGCCCAATGGGAATCCTGTAGGAAGATGGATCCATGCGATTGTGCGTACCTTGTGAGACAGCACTTGATACTAAGAGGCCCCACGTTATAGCCCATTGGTATGTGGAGATAATGGCACCCCTCACGCGCTTCTGAGCTGCTTCACTCTGATATAATGGCACCACCGCAGAAATGAAACCAACTCCGACTCCTGAGAAAACCCTACCTATAACGAGCAACGTAGTACCGTTTGCTGCAACCTGAAGGGAATTACCAACCATGAACACAAAGAAAGTGCTAAAAATGATCGTTGTTTTTCTGCCCCACGTATCTGACATAAAAGGTGCGACCAGCGCTCCAAAAAAGGTCCCCAGGGACAAGAAGGACACGAGAATGGACATCTCTTTCGCCGTAAATTGCTGCTTGTTCTCAGCAAAGTGCGTCTTCACGTACTTCATTTCTGTAATGTTATTGATGAGCCCCGTGTCATACCCATATAAAAATCCGCCAACCGCGACAAAGACACCCACCAGGATAGACATTAAGCTTGATTGAGGTCGGGAAGGTCGCAGAAATAGTGTTGACTCTAAATTTGACAGGCCGATATGCCTGTCGTCCTCTGACTCAACATTACTCCCTACCTCACCGATATTTGATTCCTGTACATTTTTTTCGCTCACCCTTCGTTTCCACCACAAAAATGATAGCTTCCTACAGACATCTCGAACGTTTCTATCCAACCCCTCCCCGCTTTCTAGCTTCCATGTGCGGCTATGCATGTCTTCTAACACCTTACCCTTTTCCATTCATTTACTTGGATGCGTTGATTAGCAATATGTGTACCTACGCAAGGTGAAAAAGGACTAACAAAGCTTAAACTGATACCGAGTCTCTGGAAGTCGCTGAAGTGCTAAGTTCAACTTATTAAGTTCGTCATATTATTTGAAAATGAGCTGATCTCCTGTCGTCAGTTTTCATATTAATTTATTATTCCAGAAACTTGGTTAGCATTATCTACGCAAGTAACGCTCTTTTGATGATGGGGAAGAACCGAAAGGGTCTCGTGCAGTAATGTAGTTCGTAGTAAAGGTAAGTGATCAGAACCACGGTAAGTGGGAAATTGGTTTATGCTTAGACATTCAATTGGAATGGTTGTGTCTGCCACTCTTTCGTAGCCATCTAAAATAATCATGACATCATTCGATATCATTGGCTCGTTATCTTACAGACGACGCTACTCTAGAGAATTTTGATTGGCCCTGATAGGACTATATAAAATCAAACTGATGCCTATTAGCAATGCGACTGACTAGTCTTGGTTGTAGGAGAGCGGGCGTTTATTCGGTAATTACTAATATATACACTTTTATAATATCGTACAGTCCAGATCAGGTGGAGGTGACTTCCGCGATGCCAATTAATCTTTTGACACCGGTAAGCCAGTTACCAGCCTCTTGAGCATTGTTTGTTGCAATGTCAACGTGGATCTGCATAGCTTCCGAATAGCGCTGCTCCTTCATGAGTGCAATAATGGCATGAAGTTTGTCGATGGTAGGTTGTGTAAGTAGATCTTGTTTTTCCAGATGTGCGAAAAGAATGCGGAGCCTTTTGTTACAGTCTTTTAGCTGTTTGGTATATTCCTGAGGTATTAGTGGGGATACACGGCTCAGTTCAGCAGTCAAAAATTCGACAATCGGTAGCTGATCGGCAGGTATCTGTGATGCTGCAGCTGCAGGTGGTGGGGTAGCTTGAGAAGAAGAAGTAGGAGGAATGGTTGAAGCGGTGTTGGTGGCAGCTAAGGGTGGTGCCCCTCCCAATTTAGGTACGGGTGGGTCGGGGTGTCTCTGTGCCGATTCCAAGATAGCAGTTGCAGAGTCAACGTCCTGAGAAGCATGAGTCTTCCTCTTCATACTTTTTGGAGGGGGCCCGATTGGAGCTGTTTGGGCTGGTGGTGGAGCGCTGAAACCGTTTAGACCGCTCATCGAGCCACGGGGCTTAGACAATGAAGCTTGAGCACCAATTGGTGGTGGCGATGCATATGGGTTAGCGGGCACGCCCACAGGTGGAGCATATGGGTTAGGAGGAGCAGAAGCAAGGCCGGCAGCTGCTGGGGGAGCGTAGGGGTTTGCTGCGGCAGGAGAAGCGCTGCCTGCAGGCCCTGAAGTCAGGCCAGTGGCTACTGGTGGAGCGTAAGGGTTTGATGCTGCAGGAGAAGCGCTTCCTGTAGGAGGAGCATAAGTCTTTGAAGGCACGCGTTGAGGAACAGGAGTCTGGAGGCTTGCTGAGGAGGTGACTCTTGACAGCGGTGGTGGGGGAATTGCACCGAAGTTCACCTGGGGCCCTGGAACTGCGGGAGATGCCGATACACTGGCGGGGGCAACTGATACGGCCTTTGCACGAGTTGGCTTTTCCTTGACGCTTAAGGGCAAGTCGTTCCAACCATCGTTAGCCATTCTATTCAAATGAGGAGTTTGGCCAGATGCTGCAGAAGACAGCGAAGTAGGTGGTTGGACAGCGTCATTGATACCAGAGGTGCCCGCTGCTATAACATTTGCCACTGGCTTAAATGGTTGAGAGAAAGAAGGCTGGGCAAAGCTTCCATAAGCACCTCCGTTAGCGCTAGCATTTGGAGGAGCGTAGGGATTTGCAGGCACATGACCCGCAGCCGATGCTTGTGGAGTATAAGTGCTTTGGCTCTTTGCATTCATTGGAGGGGCAGCAGCATGAGGACCCCGAGATGCACTACTTGGTGAAGTCACGGGAGGAGGAGCATACTTGCTAGCAGGGGCCTGGTTGACTGAAGGGGCAAAAGGGTTTGGTTTAGCGGCTTCAGATATTGGAGCCGCAAATGATGCGTTACGTGAACCTAATGGTGTCTGTTGACTAAAAGGTGAGCTTGGAACAAATGAGCCATTGTTCTGTACAGGTTGCACTGGAGGAAATTTGGCTCCCGGGTTTAGTCGATCTTGAGAGACCCCAAGGCCAGCGAAGGACTTGGCACCAACGGCGCCACCTGAAGTATACCTTGACTTTTGAGTCTTAGTCGATGCCGATGGAACTTTGTTGGACGCTATCATTACACGTTGCTTTTCGGTGACAACGTCCTCATTATCGCTTGGCAAGATGTCCAAAAACTTCAGAGCCAAATCGAAGTCGCCATTTGCAGAAGTCAAGTTAACGAACTCCAAGAACTTAGCGATCAACTCTTCGTTTGCAAGGCTTTGATGTTGCTCGTCACTAATCAAGCTGATGAAAACTGTGAACCTCTCCACAAATTCTGTCAGGCACTCCAAATGAGCCTCATAGATAGTGTCCTTTTTCGACTTCAATTTGCTTTCTAGGCCCATGAACTCCTTTAGCCATATACTTGCAACCTTGTCGAGGGATTGAGCACTCAAATACAGTAGAAGTGCATCTTGCCTATGGCCTGACTCGGAAATTCTATCACCTAGTTTAATCAATAGCTCATTTCTCTTGACGATATCAGTGGTGTAAGAATAAATAGCTTTGACAGCGTATCTCCACTGCTTCACGTCAATGTTATCGACGATATCCTCGGCGTTTCCTTCGGACACGCAATAAAGTGCTCTGGCAAGAGATGACGTATTCCCAAACTTGGCGAAGTAAGCGTTCTTGACCTTCTGTTTTAATGAGCGATCTTCACAGTCCAAAGCAATAACTAAAGACTCAAGTAGGAGTTCCTGGTCTAGGGCACTAGAAATCGCACTCTTTTTGTCACCCACGACAAGGTTTCTTACCAGATCATTCAATTTCCCTGTAGTATCTAGTTCGAAAGAGCCCTCAGGGACGAATTGATCGTTTAGACTGCTGAAGAAGTCACCACCATCGTCCTTGTTCTCTTTTTCATTATCTTCATTCAAATCTTCGTCATCGAACGCAAGGGCTTCTTTGAGGAACGCATCCTTACCATCTAACGAAAGTTTTTCGAGCAAATTCCAATCTTCTTCATTGGTTGCATCAATACTTTGCACAAGCCTTTTGTTGATGATAGGGTTGAAGTCCTTAGATTTCAGGGCTTCATCTAATAAAACGTTCTTCTCTGCTCCGGGGATTGCGGGTTTAGTTATCTTCACACCCTTTCTGTCATTGGTGATCTGAACGAGTTTGCCTCCGAAAGCCCATTGGGCTGCAGGAGACTTGTTGCCGTACCAGGCAGGGGCTTGCAACACATTCACGACAGGCTTTTCGTTTGCGTCCTGAACGGACACGTTGTTCCAAAATTCGGTTTCGGATTCTTGCTGTTTGGTAGCCGTGGCATCGACATCGAGTGTGCACGTAATATTTTGCAGCGTCTGAACCTCGATCTTGTTGTCGAAAGAGGCAGAGGCGAACAAATCAGGTGCCTGGGGCGCGAACTTGGTCTTAAAACACCAGTTGCCACGAGTTGGGAACTGTGTCAAGTTTTGACCGCTCTCGGGGTTCCAGAGCACACACGAGTTATCGCGACCACTAGAAAGAAGGAGTGTTTCGTCCTGCTTGCACCAATCGAGAGAAAGCACACCCTTTGTGTGGCCTTGTGATAGAGTTTGCAAGGGGACGTTAGCATTTCTTAAATCCCAAACAAGAATTGAGGGGTCACTGTCGCTACCGCTAGCAGTGGCAATTCTGGTGGAGTTGTTGGGGTGCCACTCGACAATGGAGAGCTGGTTTTTCTGGCCAGTAATGGAAGACGTGTGACTCAAGTGAATAACTTCCTTCTTGGCTTTCAAATCCCAGATCGACGCGAAGCCTGAAGATCCAGCGGACGCAAAGACATGGCCCTGATTCTGGTTCCAGGCCAACGAGTAGATCTCATCCATAGGTGTCATTGCTGTGCCGGGCACAAAAGGTGCATAGCCTGGAGTTTCGATCTTGTTCGCATCCCAGATATAGATTTCGCCCTTACTACCACCCGAGCACAAAACATTATGCTGCTTAGCATTGAACCGCACTGTCTTTACAGGCGTGGAGTGCTGCGCAAGCTTTGCGATCGACTTGTACTCAGAAGGCGAGAAAAACTCCACTACACCGTTGTCAAGCGCACCAGTAAGCACGCTATTATCGTATGACCAGTCCAAATCATTAAACTTCGCATCTGCACTTACAGAACCCTGCGGTGTCGCTTCATGTGGAGAGAGTAGCGACCAGATCTCAAGTGTCGAATCGCTCGAGAAATCCGCGTCAATTGTGCCCGATGCAGTACCAGTGGCCAGCAAAGGCGACCGCTCGTGTGACCATGCAAATGTCGCGGTTCGAGGATACTCCGCAAGCTTTACCATGCTTCAATTAACCTCTGTTGTTTTGTTATTTTGATCAAATGTGCGAAAGGGGGACAACTATCATCAATTGTCCTATTTTTTCACCACTTTTTTTAGATCACATATACCTTTGTACGTATCTGGTCCACGAAATGCTTTGACATCAACAAATAATCCATTGAACTAGCATTAGCCGCCACATAGGGCGCCCAGCAGTACATCAGCTGGCCACTAAGATCTTTGTAGTTGTAGTTTCATAATTATGGGTTAAAAAAATGCGTGTTTTCATGCCTTTTAACGCGCAAGATCCCAAAAATATTAACACCAGGCTTCTTAAAAAGCTGCAAGCTAACGACTCTTTACAGGCAAGAATGGCGCAGAACCAAGAATCCAAGTACTTCCAACAGGCTTTGGAAGAGTACAAGGAACTGTGTAAGGATGAAGAAGATGATTGGGATCAAAGAATAGATAAGACCGGTTGCTACGTAGAAAACATGGCGCTACAGCTGTGTCATGCGGAAACGAACGACTGGAGACAGTGTTTAGGGGAGATGGCCATGTTCCGGAGTTGCTGGAGTCAGAAGGGAAATCGTGAGCGTGTTTCCACTGTTGATAGATCGTGAGATGGGAGTATCAAAAGCAGCTTTCTTGAGATGTTGAGGTGTGTTTGTTTCGGATGCCTGTCTTTATTATTTATTGATTTAGCTGTGTAACACGATATTTAATGAATGTTCGGCTACGAAAAAGAACATGGGCAGTATCGGCAAAAAGCGTGTGAGAAAGAAGACGCTAGAGAGCTTGAAGGGAGCTTTGCGAGGTCTGATAGCTAGTAACAATGCTTCCGAGAGCGTCCCCGGTTCACAAGAGGTAAAACCTGAGAAAACTCGAGCCGCAATTCGCAATAACACTTCCACTCGTCTTCGATCGCCACCCCCAGGAGAAAAACACGAACAAGGCACTCAGGAGCATGATAATGTTGTTTATATCATGTCTAAAGAGTCTCAGCTCATTCCCAAGCTTACTGAGGAGCAAGTGATGGATCGGCACAAGCGTGCAGATGAGAATATGAAACGCGCTTGGTTGCAGCTGATTCAAAAATATGAGGCTTTAGAAGACCAAGGCGATGTACTAGACCTCAACACAGGCGAAATTGTCGAGGACAACGGACATGTGCGAAGCTTAAGCGAACGTAATGCTGCGATGAGCTCCGATGCTAAGTACGAGAGCGTTTTAAGTGATCTACTTGAAGTGGATACTACAATGGATAACGTGTGGGGCTACAGTAGCGAGAGCGAGAGCCAGAGTGGTGACGAAAATGCGGGCGAGGATGTTTCAGAAAGATCAGAAAGTGCCAAAGCTTCGAGTGGTTGAGAACTTTTGTTTCTGATAGTATCGTTTTTGTTCTGTTGGCTGGGGCCTCGAGCTCGATGTTTCTAGCACTTTCTGAGCCCTGTGAGCCCTGAAAAATATATTAAAGCTCAGCTGGCAGGCAGGCCCATCTTCCATAGGCGCACAAGGCAAACTACAGGGCAGTGATATCGTGCACTATCATAACTTTCTAACCACAGTAAACGCATAAAAATGTCTAGATCCAAGGTCTTTCTCGATGTTTCCATCGGCGGCGTCCCAAAGGGTCGTATGGTGTTTGAGTTGTACAATGACATCGTACCAAAGACAGCCGAGAACTTCTACAAATTGTGTGAAGGGCAGTCAGGCAATTGCAAGTCTAAGCCAGATGTGCCCTTGAGCTACAAGGGATCGATCTTCCACCGTGTTATAAAAGGGTTTATGTGCCAATTTGGTGATTTCACAAACTTCAACGGTACTGGCGGAGAATCAATTTACGGCGAGAAGTTTGAAGATGAGAATTTTACTAAGAAGCACGACAAGCCATTTCTACTATCGATGGCCAATGCGGGCCCTAACACTAACGGCTCACAGGCATTCCTCACGTGTGTCCCAACACCTCACTTGGATGGTAAGCACGTTGTGTTTGGGGAACTAATCCAGGGTAAGCGTATCGCTCGTTCCATCGAAAGCCAGGCCACCGACTCCGGCGACAAGCCTGTATCTGACGTTCGCATTGACGATTGTGGTGTTTTGCCTGCAGACTACGTAGTCCCAGCAGATGCGGAGCAGACACCAACAGATGAGTTCGGCGACAGCTACGAAGACTCGATCGCAGATGACAGCAAAATCGACCTCGGCAGCGTCGACAGCGTAGTTGCTGCAGTCAGTGCCGTGAAGGAGATTGGAACTGCACAGTTCAAGGTGAAAAACTACACTACAGCTCTTGCCAAGTACGAAAAAGCGAGCTCCATGCTCAAACAATATCAGCCTCAAGACCTGCCTGAAGACGACATCAAGAAAATTGACCAGCTCAGACTGTCAATACTGTTAAATGTCGCACTATGTGCGCTCAAAACTACTGACTACCAGAAAGTGCTTGCCTCGACTACCGAGGTTGTCCATGACGCCGCTGCTGACGACAAAAGCAAAGCCAAAGCGCTATACCGTCGTGGCCTAGCATACTACAACCTCAAAGACCCACAGATGGCCCTAACAGACCTGGAATTTGCTACCACCTACCAACAGAACGATGCCGCCATCTTGAAGGCCATCAATGATGCTAGAAAGCTTCAAAAGGAGCAGGTCGCCAAACAGAAAAAGTCTCTATCAAAGATGTTTGCCTAAGAACTACATCAACAAGTCTGGGAGACCGTTGGATTAAATCGGCCATTTCCCGAGGACTCTAAACGGTGATCGCCACATCGGATCTACCTGTATGTATCAAACTCTAAATGAGATTTCAGCGTTGTGTAGTTATTACGAAGGGTTACCCTGCATAGAAAAATTTTCGGTGGCGAAAGTATAACGAATAATTCTGAAGGAGTAAGCAAATGAACTAGTAAACGCCTGAAGAAAGCATTGCACACCTCAAGCCTGAGATAGGAACTCCGTAAACACATTTACCGAGTCTCCTGCTCCTTTTTTTTCCATTTGCATTTTTAATTAGCTGGCTAGTGGCTCCTTTTGGCTCCTTTTATTCGAGTTTTCCAGAGAGTTTTATTGAATCGACAGGTTTCGAGATAATCACTTGATTGTGGATCAAACTCTGGACAATATCCGCACTTAGAGGAACTAAAGGCCTTCAAAAATATAACAGCATACAGGATTAGACACGAGGTGCAATCTTTAGCGGAAACGGTTTTTTTTTGCCATTGTTTTTCTGTTCGCTCTGTATTTGGAGAGTGAGCGCGTTAGATTCACTGGTTTACAACCTTTCTTCTCGTGGCATTCAACGTCTGACTGCAGACAGGGTACTTTTCACTAAGTCTTACAACAGGCCCGTGAGCGTTATCGTTAGCAGCGGTAATAAGAGTATTCGCATTATAAACCCAAAAAAAAAACACATCAGTCTTACAACTGTGCTCAGTTGCCTGAACGAAAACTAGAATATATCACGAACAGAAAGCCATTAATTACACATCATGGTAGAATTCCCCTATTCCAGTGCTCCACTGAGGACTGTTAAAGAAGTCCAGTTCGGTATGTTCTCTCCCGAAGAGGTGCGCGCGATCAGTGTGGCCAAGATTGAGTTTCCTGAAACAATGGACGAAACCCAGATGAGGGCCAAAGTGGGTGGTCTCAACGATCCCCGCCTTGGTTCAATCGATCGTAACTTTAAATGTCAGACATGTGGAGAAGGAATGAACGACTGTCCGGGCCACTTTGGTCACATTGAACTCGCAAAACCCGTATTTCATATTGGTTACATCTCCAAGATAAAAAAAGTTTGCGAGTGTGTTTGTATGCATTGCGGTAAGCTTCTCCTAGACGAGCACAGCGAGTTGATGAAACAAGCCATTAAGATCAAAGACCCTAAGAGAAGATTTAACGCTGTCTGGTCTCTGTGCAAAGTCAAAATGGTGTGCGAAACTGAGGTTCCCTCAGACAACGACCCATCCCAGTATGTATCCCGTGGTGGGTGTGGTAACACACAACCCAGCGTAAGGAAAGACGGTCTCTCCTTGGTAGGTACATGGAAAAAGGACAAGGGAGCTGATGATGCTGATCAACCGGAGAGAAGAATAATATCTGCCGATGAGGTACTCAATGTCTTTAAACACATTTCACCTGAAGACTCCGTAAGGTTAGGTTTCAATGAAGACTTTGCGCGTCCTGAATGGATGATTCTGACAGTCCTTCCAGTCCCTCCACCACCTGTCCGTCCTTCCATTTCGTTCAATGAAACCCAAAGAGGTGAAGATGATTTAACCTACAAACTCGGTGATATTTTAAAAGCAAACATCAATGTCCAAAGGCTGGAAATTAATGGGTCCCCGCAGCATGTGATACAAGAATCTGAAGCTCTTTTACAATTTCACGTTGCCACATACATGGACAATGATATTGCAGGGCAACCTCAAGCTTTACAGAAATCGGGTCGTCCTATCAAATCCATCCGTGCTCGTTTGAAGGGTAAAGAAGGCCGTATTCGCGGAAACCTTATGGGTAAGCGTGTCGACTTCTCAGCTCGTACCGTCATTTCCGGTGACCCCAACTTGGATTTAGACCAGGTTGGTGTACCTAAATCGATTGCCAGAACTCTCACATATCCTGAAGTTGTCACACCATACAACATTGACCGCTTAACACAGCTTGTGCGTAATGGTCCTAATGAGCATCCCGGTGCAAAATATGTCATTCGTGATAACGGTGATCGTATTGATCTTCGATACAGTAAAAGAGCAGGTGACATACAGCTTCAGTACGGATGGAAGGTTGAGCGTCACATCATCGATGAAGACCCAGTCTTGTTCAATCGTCAGCCTTCTCTTCACAAGATGTCAATGATGGCTCACAGAGTTAAGGTAATGCCTTATTCCACCTTCAGACTGAATTTATCTGTCACTTCCCCCTACAATGCCGATTTCGACGGTGACGAAATGAACTTGCACGTTCCACAATCGGAAGAAACAAGAGCAGAGTTATCGCAATTATGCGCTGTTCCTCAACAAATTGTCTCTGCACAATCCAACAAACCTTGTATGGGTATTGTTCAAGATACGCTGTGTGGTGTTCGGAAAATGACATTACGAGACACGTTTATTGAGCTAGAGCAGGTTCTAAACATGCTTTATTGGATCCCTGATTGGGATGGTGTAATTCCTACTCCTATTATATTGAAGCCCAAGCCTCTATGGTCCGGAAAGCAAATCTTATCGATTGCCATTCCAACCGGGATTCACCTGCAAAGATTTGACGAAGGTACCACATTACTTTCTCCTAAAGACAATGGTATGCTTATCATCGATGGTCAAATCATTTTTGGTGTGGTGGACAAGAAAACTGTCGGGTCCTCAAGTGGAGGTTTGATCCACGTCGTGACCAGAGAAAAAGGTCCCAAAATTTGTGCAAGGCTTTTTAGCAACCTTCAAAAAGTTGTCAATTACTGGCTGTTACATAATGGTTTCTCTATTGGTATTGGTGACACCATTGCCGATGAGAAATCCATGAGAGAGATTACAGATGCTATCGTTGTAGCTAAAAGAAAGGTCGAAGAGGTCACTAAAGAAGCTCAAGCCAACTTGTTGACAGCTAAGCATGGTATGACCTTGCGAGAATCGTTCGAAGACAATGTTGTACGTTATCTTAACGAGGCTAGAGATAAAGCTGGTCGTTCGGCCGAAGTAAATTTGAAAGATCTGAATAACGTCAAACAAATGGTCAGCGCTGGTTCGAAGGGTTCCTTTATTAATATCGCGCAAATGTCAGCATGTGTTGGACAACAATCCGTCGAGGGTAAGCGTATCGCGTTCGGTTTTGCCGATCGTACCTTGCCTCATTTCTCTAAAGACGACTACTCTCCCGAATCCAAGGGTTTTGTGGAGAATTCTTACTTGAGAGGTTTGACGCCACAGGAATTTTTCTTTCACGCAATGGGTGGTCGTGAAGGTCTGATTGATACTGCCGTGAAGACGGCAGAAACAGGTTACATCCAACGTCGTCTAGTCAAAGCTTTGGAGGATATCATGGTTCATTATGATGGTACCACTAGGAACTCCTTAGGAAATGTCATCCAATTCATTTACGGTGAGGATGGTATGGATGCCGCGCATATCGAAAAACAGGCCATTGACACAATCGCCTGTTCCGATGCTGCTTTCGAGCGTCGTTTCAAAATTGACCTATTAAATCCAAAACATGCTCTGGATCCTTCACTCCTGGAGTCAGGCTCTGAGATCATCGGAGATCTCAAACTTCAAGCTCTATTGGATGAAGAATTCAAACAGCTCTCTGAGGATCGTCAATTCCTCAGGAAGATTTTTGTGGACGGTGAACAAAACTGGCCGCTACCCGTCAACATTAGACGTATTATCCAAAACGCACAACAGACTTTCCGCATCGATCATACTAAGCCAACTGATTTGAGTATCAGGGATGTCATCTATGGAGTCAAGGAATTGCAAGAGAAGCTCTTAGTGCTACGAGGTAAGAGTAAGATCTTACAAGAGGCTCAAGTTAATGCTGTAACGCTCTTTTGCTGTTTGCTTCGCTCTCGCCTGGCTTCTCGAAGAGTTATTCAGGAGTACAGGCTCAACAAGCAGACTTTCGAATGGGTTCTGAGCAATGTGGAGGCACAGTTTTTAAGATCGCTTGTTCATCCTGGTGAAATGGTCGGTGTTTTGGCTGCGCAGTCAATTGGTGAACCTGCTACTCAGATGACGCTGAACACTTTCCATTTCGCAGGTGTCGCATCTAAAAAGGTTACTTCAGGTGTTCCCCGTTTGAAGGAGATTTTAAATGTTGCCAAAAACATGAAGACCCCTTCGCTTACGGTGTACTTGGATGAGGAGCACGCTGCTGATCAGGAGAAGGCAAAGTTGATTCGTTCCGCGATTGAACATACCACCTTGAAGAGCATCACAGTGGCTTCTGAAATTTATTACGATCCTGATCCACGTTCGACGGTCATTGAAGATGATGAAGAAATTATTCAATTGCACTTTTCCTTGATGGATGAAGAGACTGAGCAGTCGCTTGACTACCAGTCACCATGGTTGCTGCGTCTGGAGTTAGACCGTGCTGCCATGAACGACAAAGATTTGACTATGGGGCAAGTTGGTGAGAAAATCAAGGAAACCTTCAAAAACGATCTCTTCGTTATCTGGTCTGAGGACAATGCCGAGAAGTTGGTTATTCGTTGTCGTGTTGTGCGTGATCCAAAGACTTTGGATGCTGAAGCAGAAGCAGAAGAAGATCATATGTTGAAGAGAATTGAGAATACAATGTTAGAGAGTATCACCTTGCGTGGTGTAGAAGACATTACGAGGGTGGTCATGATGAAATATGATCGCAAAGTACCAAGTCCTGCTGGTGACTACCACAAGATCCCAGAATGGGTTCTAGAAACCGATGGTGTCAATTTGGCAGAAGTTATGTGCGTCCCTGGTGTAGACCCTGCACGTATTTATACCAATTCTTTCATTGACATCATGAATGTCTTGGGTATTGAGGCAGGTCGTGCTGCACTATACAAAGAGGTGTACAACGTCATTGCTTCTGATGGTTCCTATGTCAACTACCGTCACATGGCCTTACTTGTTGATGTTATGACTTCTCAGGGTTTCCTGATGTCTGTTACGCGTCACGGTTTCAACAGATCGGATACTGGTGCTCTCATGAGGTGTTCCTTCGAGGAGACAGTCGAGATTCTATTTGAGGCAGGTGCGGCGGCCGAGCTAGACGACTGTCGCGGTGTTTCAGAAAATGTTCTATTGGGACAAGTTGCTCCAATAGGTACTGGGGCCTTTGATGTCATGATTGATGAAGAATCTTTGGTAAAGTTCATGCCCGAACAGAAGCTAGGTGATGTTGCCGATGGTAATGAAGGAGGAAGAACTCCTTACAATAATGAAAGCGGCCTGGTCAACGCTGATATAGATGTCAAGGATGAGCTTATGTTCTCGCCTTTGGTGGACTCTGGTTCGACTGACGCTATGTCTGGTGGCTTCACTGCATACGGTGGTGCTGACTACGGTGGCGGATCTTCGCCCTTCAGTGGGTATGGCGATGCACCAACATCACCAGGATTTGGAGGCGTTGCCTCCCCGGGATTCTCACCCACTTCTCCTGCCTACTCACCTACGTCGCCAAGCTATAGCCCAACATCGCCATCGTACTCGCCTACGTCGCCAAGCTATAGCCCAACATCGCCATCGTACTCGCCCACTTCTCCCAGCTACAGTCCGACATCGCCATCGTATTCTCCTACTTCACCATCCTACTCTCCAACCTCACCTTCATACTCCCCAACGTCGCCATCCTACTCTCCAACTTCACCCAGCTACAGTCCAACGTCGCCATCATACTCTCCAACATCTCCAAGTTACAGTCCTACTTCGCCATCATACTCTCCAACTTCTCCAAGTTATAGTCCAACATCTCCATCATATTCTCCAACTTCTCCAAGCTATAGCCCTACTTCACCATCGTATTCGCCAACCTCGCCAAGTTATAGCCCTACTTCCCCATCATATTCCCCTACATCTCCCAGCTACTCACCAACATCCCCATCTTATTCACCTACCTCCCCAAACTATAGTCCAGGATCTCCTTCATACTCGCCAAGTTCTCCAAAAAGAGACGAAAACAAAAAGGAAGGTAGTAGTTAGCAAGGGCGCTAACAATAGGGTTCCTACATCCCTTAATCAGATATTTACGGGCTTCAGCCGTTTGATTCACAGATTTTGTAAATATAGTAATGTTTTTGAAATGATAAAAGAATTACATGCGGGTCAGATTACGACTTTGGATTAAATCACCTTTTTGGAGATCAATCCTTTGAAGATTTCAAAGGTGTTACCGTCTGGTTGCAAGTGGTAAGTGTTGCCAGTAAATTGCGTATTGGTGCCCGTGACCAATTCCTTGGCAATCAGCAGCCCGTAATCCTTGGTAATACCGACAATCTTTGCTCGGATATTGTTATGATCAGTTAGAGTAACAATCTGATTATTGTGTAACCACAGATCGTAATAATCTGGTAGTATCTCTTCGGGTCCGTTGTTGACAAATTTCTTGAGAATGGTGTCCAAATTATTCATGTAGAGCGCCTGCAGCTTCTCAACCTCTATAAGAGGAAGAAGTGTCATGCGTGCTTGCTCTCTCTCCTTATTCAATAACTTGACCCATGAATTGAGAGAGGTAGTAGGACCATCATGTGAGACATTTAGGCCGCACCCTAACAAAAGCGAATAACTGTTATTAATGAAATTAGTATTAACAAGTAGCCCAGAGACTTTAACGAATGCCGGTTCAAGATCAGTCAACGGTACTGTACTTCCCTGCAGGCCTTTGCCAAGTAATCTAATTTTTCTTGTGTGATAATAGTCTGGCTTCATGGCATAGAGATCATTCGGCCACTTGATTCGAACTGGCAGATCTTCATAACCAGGCCCATACCCTAGAATTGCCTTACAGTAGGCCAGCATAGCCAGGTATTGAACAAACACGATTGAGATAGGGCGTCCAGTTGTTGGTGACTTCAAAGGTAAATTGACACATGCCGTTGAAGCTGAAACACCCTTTGGATTAATCCAGATATTACCTCCACGGCCGCGCCCAGAAACTTGCAATGTGCCAACGTGAAGCACTGAGTTGTTTGGGAAAAGGGACAAAAACTTCTTATTATTATTCAATAGCGAACTTGTAGAAGTCAAAATTTCACCATAAAGTAACATAGAACCGACTGAATTCTGAGGATTCAAGTGCTGAAAGTACTTTACGGCACTAAAATTTGGTGTTACTTCAGAGGGGGGATATTTTTCGTTTTCTGATGCAACTACAACAGTCTTTACAACTTCATCAGGTTCTTGATGCAAAAGTGGAGTACTAGCTGCCTTGTAGGTTTTGAAGCCTTTATAGACCTGGAATGTATCCGCGTCATCTTCTAGTACTGTAGTGCCATCTACAACTTTGCTTCGCTGTCCGTCAAGATTTCTTTCGAACTCATCTATCAGGTTGGAATTATTAGGAGCTAACAATAAAAGTGGGGTTAGACTGGGCGCTAATCTATCAGCAAAATCGTTGTTGCAATGCAGACCTGCTTTCGTGAGAATATCTCTCATAAACTCCAGCCTGTCCTTGTCATGATCTATCAGGACATCGACAATCGCCTTGTTGTATTCGTGATCACTTGTCTTCTGTAAAAGCCGAGGAACAAACTCGGGATGGGGCCCAGTTAACAGTGCGCGCCCCTTCCCAACTTGACAAAGAATAACAGCTGCACCAAGTTGTGATGGGTCATTGGAATGTTCAACATCCACAGGCTCTGCGTAGTGTGCAAGTATTTCAACATTGTCGAACTTTTCAGCATCTGCAAAGACACCTCCTCCGTTGTAATAAATTTTGGTTGTTTTGCCATTGGGAAGCTTGAGGGTTGCAGCCCGTGCGCCGGCTTCGCTGTTGTACCGAAACCCGTGAAAGGCCGGTCCTCGACCAACCCCTGGAAAGAGCTTCAGGTCTCTATTCCCCACGACCTCCAATTGAGGGTCTCCCTGTGCAAACTCAACTCGTCCAGTGGCAAAGTATCCGCCAGCACAGAAGCCTATGAAAACACCACCCTGCTTGGAAACGAAATTCTTGATTTGAGGAATGACAGAAGCACATTCTTTAGTATATGGTAGATCTGCACCTCCAGGAAATACTACAGCAGACGTTTTACTAGCCCAGGGCTCAGTTCGGAGTATCTTTGCATTTGTAGTGCACACTGCATAGAAAGGTTCCATCAAGTGACGAAGGGTGGAAATTGCATGCTTTACAGAATCAGGAGAAGTACCAGGCCCATTATAGACAAGGACATTCATGGTAAAGGGTCTTTTTTTGGCTAGCTTTGAAGATTCCAATATAATGCGTTCCTCTGAAATGGTCTTGACTTAGAAAGTGTGATTATTGCAATAATAGACCTTAGCAAGACGAAAAAATCTGAAATATACTGTTCACAGCTCAGATCAAGAACTGGTTCAGAGATACAGAGAGAGACCTTGAGAATTCTTTCAGCACTTCTCTTTGCTGCATTATATATATGTTCAATAATTATTGGCCATTTAGGATCTTGGAAAAATAAGCCACTCAAGACTATTCTTAATTAAGATCTTAAACAAACCAATCGGCTTTAGTTTCGAGCGGGAAATGAAGGCAATGGGAATTGGCTTTAGGCCTTTACTGAATCTGAATTCACGGCCCTCAGTTGTATGGCGCTCGATCGCGAGGTGTCACTATTCAAATGTAAAGCCAAATCCGAAAAAGATCCCTTCAATCCTTTCTTCCATTTACACTCTACCCAATATGCTTACAATCACTAGAATTGCAGCTGCACCTATGATAGGCCATTGCATTGTCAACAATAACCTTATTCCAGCGTTGGGCCTTTTCACCTATTCGTGTTTGACCGATTTCCTTGATGGATACATGGCACGAAAATACGATATGAAATCTGTTGCTGGGACCGTTCTTGATCCCATGGCGGACAAGATTTTAATGCTGGTAACTACGGTATCGTTGGCATACCCAGGAGGACCGCAGATAATACCTATTTCCGTTGCAGGCCTGATTATTGGTAGAGATGTTTTACTAGGCCTTAGTGCTATCTACTTTAGGATTGCATCACTAAAACATGCATATGGAAAGGTTTCATGGGGTTCCTTCTGGGATGTCTTCAGGTTCCCTAGTGCAGAGGTAAGCCCTACTAAAATCTCCAAATGGAATACTTTCTTGCAAATGATATATCTGGGATGGGCTGTGACATTAATGATTATTGACTCCGATCGCGAGGAAGAGGAAGCGAAATCTGATGTAATGAGAACATTCGAGTCGGCCTTTGTGTGGATGGGTTATGCAGTTGGAACGACCACTGTTCTCAGCGGAGCTTCTTACGTCTTTTCCAAAAATGCGGTACGCTACCTCAAGAAAATAAAATAGTAATTCGGCCAAGCCGTTTTGAAGTCACTTCCACAAGGGCCTGAAAATGCAATCATATTCTTTAAGACCATGGCGTGCTTGATTGAACTGATTTTTTAGCTGAAATGCTTACAAAATAAGTTGTGGTTGGAACGAAATACATTTTATGAGTATTCAGCTTTTAGAGCCACCCATTTTCTAGCTTGGACAAAGAGTCTATGCGACCTTTAATACGCAACAAATCACAGGGCATAAACGCGTCTTTCAGCTAAAGAGAGATTGTGCAGTTCTTACAGGGTCACAACAAATCTTTTAAAAAACTGAACTCTATTAGGAATCTCAGGGCGTTCACATCTAGGAATGACATCAAAATGGCCCCGCGATCATGCTCGAGAAATATTGTTTCTTGAGACTGCTAAAAGGACGACCGAAGCGACAACCGTGATATACTTATCGGATGAGTATGAAAGACAGCATACTGCACTATGTTGAAACTGGGTGTAAGGTCGAGGAGCTTCATAAACAAATAACGGAAACCTCTCGCGCCAGTATTATCGAAGATCACATCTGGATAGTTGTGCGTCGTTTTGACAAGTGCTATTTCTTTTATTGGTGCATAAAACTTAGTATTGATTGAGTGAGGAAAAGTAATTGAGTGATTAGGTTCACGAGAATCATGATATATAGTCGAGTAAAGTACTAAATCATGGATAAAATTATTATGAATACTGCAAATACCTTGTGCACACCAGCTTCGTTGTTGCAAGGCGTGAATAACACGTAAAATCTCGCGGTTGTACTTAGTCGGCACGGGTGCGTATCCAAGAGGGGATATTAGTATGTACATCGCTTAGATACAAAATCTAGATTGCTGATTGTGGGGGCTCAATCAGCGACTGAAAGTGATGTCATCGATTCTTAGAATAGATTTGACACACTCGGATGCTAAAGTGATGGCACTTGTACTCACCAAGACAGGCTGTAAAACATGTTCATCATAGGTATTAGTGGTACCAGATCTTCTGATAGAGATACCAGCGTTCTTTTCCCCATTTTCGTGTAGAGTACGGAGCTCAGTGACTACCTTAATGCTGTAAAGACCGGCGTTTTCAGCCAGTGTAGTTGGAATGACCTCTAGTGCAGCAGCAAATTCTTGCCACACAAATGCTTCTACACCTTGCAAAGCTCTTGCCTCCTTCATGAGTGTACGAGAAGCTTCGATTTCAGGGGCACCGCCACCAGCGATCAGGGCTCTTTCCTTGACTAAGCAACGGATTACACACAAGGCATCGTGTAGGGATCTCTCTGTTTCATCTAAAATGACGTTGTTAGCACCACGAACAATGACCGATACGGTTGGTTTTGCTACATTAGACTTAACGCCCGTGATTTTCACTATCTTCGAGCCGTCACTGTCGATTTCTTCAATAAGATCGGCAACACCGAGACGGTCTTCGGTGAAAAACTCAGGGTCTGAGATGGGCTTACAGTTCAAACTCTTGGATAAGAATTCGATCTCTTCTCTTTCGACATCCTTTATCACCATTATACCAAGCTTAGACAAAAAGTGAAGCGCGAGGTCGTTAACGGCATCCCGCAAGATCGATTTTTGGATTAGCAGCACGTTACACTTGGCCTTTTTGATCTTCCTGCATATGTTGAGGAGGTAAGCACGTTCTTCTTTCAAAATTTTATCCATCTGTCTGTAGTCGTTGACCACAATGTTGTTCTCAGTGTCTGGTTTGGGAGGAGAAATTTGGAATTGAATTAAGCCGATCTTGGCCTTTTCTATTCTCGTGGGACCGCCAGCAGTTTTGACCACATTTTGAGTTAATACCACACCGTCCACTAATTCTGTGTCGTCGATAGTCCCGCCTACTTTCTTGATTAAGCGAATATCGTTAAGGTCAACATTTGTGGCATTTTCGTCAACGATACTCATTACACAGTCCACAGCTAGCGGAGCCAGGAAGGAGGAATGCTGGGAAACAATCTTGGAGCTTAAAGATGTAGCAGCTGCACGCGTTAGAGCTTGCGTGTCGCTCAGAGAAATTTTTTGCGACATATCAAGTAATATCTCTACTGAACGTTTGGCGGCTCTTTGGAAAGACTCTGCAATAATTGTAGGGTGGACACCCTTGTTCAGTAGCTTCTCAGCAGCACCCAGTAGAGCACCGGTCAGGATCACCACAGAAGTTGTTCCGTCACCGGCCTCAGTGTCTTGAGCCGCGGATACTTCCACCAGCATCTTCGCCACAGGGTGTAGAATAGCCATTTGTTTCAAAATCGTGTGTCCATCATTTGAAATAATCACTTCTCCACGCGAGGTCTTGATCATTTTGTCCATACCTTTGGGCCCTAGGGAAGTACGGATAGCATCGGCCACAGCACGCGCTGCGATGATGTTGGCTTTGCGCACCTCCTGCGGTTTTTCCCGATTCTTGAACGTGGAATTAGTTGAAGCTTTAGGTGGCATCTTGAATACTCAATTGGCTCGTAAGATGTCCTAGGAAGGCTGGTATAATCTGTCTAAATAGGTCTTCGGTTTGGAATTGAAGGTGGCAAATTTTTCAATATAACTTCTGAAGAAATCAGATCGACAATATTCCGTGTTCAGTGACTACATATCTCTGTCCAAACTAATCACGTGAATAACTAAATATTCAGTGATAGTTTAGCCGTGGCCACACTCCTGTACATCTTACACAGCCTAATTCTTGCGCATCCGTATCTATATCTCGTTGTATACTAGGCTGCTCTTTGGTGAATATGTGAGTTTTAACTTGCCTTTGTAGTATCTCAAATAAACGTATAGCAGTATCATAAAAACGCTAATTTGTATGCATTGGCAAGCAGCCCTAACTGATTCAATTAGTTGGTAATATTCAGAGTTATTAGTCGATCTAGTGCGTCGTTTCGATACTCATTGTGCTCACCAATATCTAGTCACCACAAACGAAAACGTCGTTGAGTTCAATGACATAGCTGAAGCGAACTAAAATGAGCAAATCTAGTACCAGTCTTACTGGAAAACTGTTGTTTATGGTCCCAGAAAATTGGAGACTGTGTGGATTTGCTATAGTATGCCCTTCAGGGTCTTTATGTCAGATCTAGACCGTCTATCCATGTGTGATAGTACAAATTGCATAATGTCAG